>BQNB010110000.1:12209-22640 GCA_026074375.1 Tanacetum coccineum
CCTTTGTCCTCAAGGGTAATTTGGTAATTTTCTATCATATTATATTTTATAATTACGTGTGTTGATTTTAACGAATCAATCCCTCCAGTTCTGGCTGGATCATGGAACGTATACCTATCCTTAACCACCTTATAACTCTGATAAAGTAAGTACATGGTCGGTCTTTTGGGTATTGTTCACATCGCCTTAAAACCATTTGAAAAACTCAATCAAGGTACATGTGATATAAATCAAAACATTTGTACCTCGATAGTTTTATTTTTCAAAAATGCTCCCCCTCAACATGTGCATCGATAACCAAAAGTGTTTAGCATGGTGAGGGAGGAGACACCACTTGAGTCCTTATTGATCACATTTTACAAGTTGCATATTTTAATCACATTTTCTCCCCTTATCAAAAATGTCAAATCCTTTGATATTTTAGATATCAATTGATTCAAATATGTTTGACAACTGTTTGGGGAGAAAAATGTTCTCATAATTTGCATGTTTTATTTGGAACATTTTAATGCTCCCCCTCAATTAATGAGGGTATATATATATTTAGTGTCGAGTACATAAATTTGAAAGATTTTGAATTTATTAAAAAATTATTGAAAATTTGTACTCAGATACTCTATTTATATATATAAGCCTATTTTAAATACTACACTACTAATGTACATATTCACAAGATTTGTTTTTCGAGATGACCTGAATGAGTAGAACCAAATATGACAAAGTCATATTGTTTCCTGCATTTGCATGTAGTCCGTCTCAAGTTCCCTTCCACCAACCAATCTTTCCAAGTTCCGCATAATCCTTCTTTCCAACAAGAGCTCTTCAATCTTTATCATTATAATTCTTGACCGCTTGATATCCTTCTCAGTTCATTTTCTCCTTTTCATGCCTTTGTAATACCATAACCTGAAGTTCATCACCCGATAATAGAGAGTATCATGAACAGATTAGAGCGTACCATCGTTGAACTTGTAGAGCTCATCCGTACACATTAGTCTCTTTCGCATCTGCGTGTCTTCATAAATGACTCCTTGAGGTTCAGATTGAGTGGTATACAGTTCTTTGAAGGAGATATCTACACGGTTTGTTTGTGGCTTAGAGATGTTGAGCTTCTTCTGGTAGCTTTCAACTCCGAGTTGAAGATCTTCAACTCTATTTTGAATGACAATTCTTTGAGTATACATGTGTAGAGCAACCGCCAAGTCAACAATAACGTCCCCTTCAAGGTTGACAAGCTTGTTTTGAACATGAAGGAGCAGCATGTCTTCAATGTCATTTAGATGGAGTCTTGGAAAGTCTCCTTCCATAAATATATACAATTTCCGATTAGCTCTTCTTACAACAATCTCTTTCAAGTAGCCATATCCAAACTGTTTGTCTACTATTACGCTAACCACACTCAGTATCTTCATAGTAGAGTAGACGTCATGAGTGGAAGTCTTATTGACTTGAGACCTGTACCACAACTGACGTTTAGGCCCCTAGTGAGATATCCCGAAAGTAGCATCTTTGTTGTATGCCACTTTGACTAGACTCCATACTTTGGGAATGCCTTTCAACTTATACCTTGCGGCCTTTATTTTGGTAATGGATGTTGTGTATTGTCTTTCTTTGTTTCATGCTCTTAGATATTCAAGATCATTATTAAAGAAGTAATTAGTAAGAATAGTAAGACGACTTAGAGATTCATGCAAAGGTAAAGGCTTGCTCAAGTCATAGGGACATCGATCTCCCTAGTCAAGTTGATCAGATAGAGCACAGTAGCATTCTTCCATATTGTATTCCAATTTAATACAGCTTTTGCATGTTCCTTTGAGAAGCTCGTAAATCGGTCCGACTAGATCAGCTTTGGAGAGCTTTGTCAGCCTGAGATGGTTTATTGCAAAGGCCGTGAAGTCAATGGGAGTGCTCATCAGGTCATCAAAGGTAAGTGGAGGCTTTGCAGCATTGGCCAGATCATGAATCCAATTCTATTCTGAACCATTATCAACTACTTTGCCTTTGTTCCATTCAGGTTGCTTGGACCATATGGACTTGTCTGTCTTAGGTGCAGCCTCAGCATCATATTGGTCATCAACATTATCAAAGCTATTTTCTTGATTCAAAGGTTGATCAGCATCCACAATTTCATGGACTGTTTCCTCTGCTTGCACAGACTTGCCAGTTGATTTAGGTTAAGATTTGGTTGTACCTTTAGATGAACCAAATTGACTAGTCCTTTTAGACGGCTCAGCATCCTTACTCTTCTTTCTTCTCTTCATCCCTTGGTCTGATCCAACGAAAGGGCCTTGATCTTTATCATCATGTCATTTCTTCTTCTGAGTAGGAGGTTCAACAGTCTTAGCTCTCTCTATATCATTTTCATCCAGAATTAATGATAGCATGAGTACATCATACAATGCCTGATGTGTTGGATGCTTCTTGTATGACTTGGAATCCCTCATCATTTTGAAGAGAATCTCCTTTTGGTCGAATTCAGCCTTTGCACCTTGGTCAAATGGTTTTGCTGAATGTTTTGGCAGTAGTTGTTTAACGGTATGTTCTAGCTTAATTTTCTGAATTTGCGAGACATATTTCAGTGAGTCATGCTGCTCAAGAGTAATAGTATGCTCTTAGAGCACTTCACGAACTTTACTTTCAATGATTGAAGTCATAAAGTCAGAAACTACTTTTGGTAGTAACTTGGGCAGTTGGTTTTTGACTTCATTGATGACATTGGTTTGCACAACTTCTGCTATAACTTTAGAATGACCTATTTTTGTCCAAGCTTTAAATTTACCTTCAAAGTCTGAGAGACTTTGGAAGACAGCTGGAAGAGGATCATGAACGGTGGTAGTGATTGTTGGAGCTTCACTTGTTGTTGGTGGTGTAGGGATTGGTGTTGATTTTTGAAGAATTGAGGTGAAAGCAGTGACAATTAGAACTTGTAGTGTGGGAGTTAGAGTTTGAATTGTTTGTTTAGGAATCACTGATACGGGTACAACAAGTAATGTAGGAGACTGAATAGTGGTAATTTCTTGTTAGATTTGAATATCCAACATTGAAATAATCTCTGTATCTGCAGATTCTTTAGTAATGCCTACTAGAGAAAAATCAAAGGAAAGGTTGAGGAACCATAATATGATGATACAGAAAGACTGGAACTTGATGGTGGAACATCTGGCTTCTCTTTCTGTGCAGCAGGAACAATAGTTGTTGCCTGATCATCATCCTTGACTTGAGCATCTTTAACAGCTTGGTCATTTACAGCTTGCTCAGAATCACTTTTCTCTTTATCTATCTTCTCTGCATTAGCTTGTGCTACATTAACCAGCTCTTCATCAACTTTACTTTCCTCAGTAATCTCAGCATCTTTATCTCCACATTTATGTCATCATGTTTTTCAACATCATCATGCACATTATCAGCATCATGTACATACTCATCTTCGACATGTTCTTCTTCATCATCTAAATTTTCATCAGTTTTGCCACTCTCAGCAGTCTCCTTCTTAGACTTTGTTCTTCATCATCACTGGAGAGAATAACATCATCTTCATCTGAACCCCAATCTTCCCCATCCATGTCTTGAACCCCAAAAATGGCCTTGGACACATCAATAACCTCTGGTGTTATACCAGCTCCTTTATTTGTATCAGTGGATTTGTCTTTTGGCTCATCAAGAACCTTTGGCGTAATACCATCTCCTTCACTTGAGCCACCAGTTTCTTGCTGGAAATTGTAGTCACGTCTGCTAGCTTTGATTGCTTCCCTTGTCCAGCTTCAAGCAATGCAGCATCAGATAACATTTCCATACCTTTATGCTTCTGAGACTGAGCTGGTGTTTTCTTCTTTGAAACACTGGAAGTATCTCTAAAAACAACTCCAGTTTGTCTTCTTCTTCCAGTTGGCCTTCTTGCGGGTTCAACATCAGATTCGTCATGTTAGGAATTGAGAAAAGACTCGGTCACTACCAATATAGTATCTCGTAGCTCGTAGTTAATCATTTGGTTAAAAGTTAAGATAACCTGGCCAAGCCCATGACCAGACATTGTAAGGGATACAAAATCCCTCTCCATCCCATGGAGAGGGTGTTGGTCATTTGTTACACAAACTAATCTTATTTACTTTCTCTCTCTACAAGCGATTATCCACCTCTCTTTCTGTTTCTAGTTTTTCTTTAGATTCTCATTTAGATACTTGATTTATGATATCATCAATTGGTATCAATCGTCATGGGGTGTATTACTTGATATTGTGTGCGTTTTTTAGATCAAAACCTATGGTTTAAAAGCTTTAAAAGGGTTTTGTACGCCTCATTTTATAAAACTAAAATTTTGTTGTTTAAAACCTTCAAGTTTGTGTTTTTATGATTTTACTACCCTAGATATAGTTAGTTGTACAAAAGTTTTTGATCAAAAACGTTAAAACGTGTGGTTTTTAAGTGATTTAAAAGTTGGTGTTCTGAAAAAGTTTGAAGACTGCGGTTTATGTTTGAATACTGAGGAATATGTTTTAGTATCTGCGGTTTATGTTTTTGTTTCTGCGGTTTATGTCATAGTTTATTTATGCGGTTTATGTATTATTTATTATACGGAATAACTATTACAGGTTTATGTTTATGCGGTTTATGTCATTTTAAGGAAACAAAACTCTGCCAAAATTTCATTAATCCTGGGGAATATGTCAAAAATTATTTATGTGGTTTATGCTTCTTCGGTTTATGTTTCTGCAGAATAAGTACTCCTGTAGAATAAGTTATACAGGTGGATACTTCAACGAAATAAACACATTCCCAAGTCAAAGACTTTACAACTTATTGCTAAAACCCGTGGAATAAGTAATTTGGATTAATCCTTCAGAATAAGCAATCCTGCGGATTAAGTACTTGCCTCTACGTAATAAGTTTCTGATTTCCAACATTTAGGTTATTTTCAACCGTTTTTCTTGGATTAGTAAAATCCCGTGAAATACTCACTCATTTTCTCGGTTTAATATAGATTAGTAAAATCTCGTGAAATAACAACGACTTAATCACTTACAACAACAACACTTCAACATAATTCTCATTAATTACTAAATCGATCTAATCATTTCATTTCACACTTCAAGTAATTCAAAATGAGTTTATCATTAGCAGAAAATGTCATTGTTGCCAGGGCTGATAACGGTCCTCCTATGCTTGATAAGTCTCAATACAGTTCATAGGCAAGTCGTATGCTCTTATACATCAAAGGCAAGGAAAATGGTAAGATACTTGTTGATTCAGTTCTTAACGGACCTTTCCAATTTGGAACAGTTGTAGTACCTGGAGATGAAACTACTCCCGCAACAATCAGAGAACGAACATTCACTGATCTAACAGATGCAAAAAAGCTTCTTGATTAGTTGATATCAAGGCAACAAACATTGTTTTGCAAGGTCTACCTCAAGGCATTTACAATTTGGTGAATCATAATGAACATGCTAAGTAGATTTGGGATAGAGTCAAACTGCTCATTCAAGGTTCAGAGTTATCATTGCAAGAACGAGAGTCCAGGTTGTATAATGAATTTGACACCTTTACTTCTACACATGGAGAGTCAATTCATTCGTATTACACGCGGTTTGCACAATTGATTAATGACATGAATATGATTAGAATGAGAATGCAACCACTCCAAGTCAACAAAAAGTTTGTCAATCATCTTTAACCTGAATGGAGTAAATTTGTCATGAATGTCAAGTTAGCTAGAGATATGCAGTCCACTAACTTTGATCACTTGTATACCTACTTGAGGTAAAATGAAGCTCATGAAAATGAAATTCGCTTAATGAGGAAACGATATCATGTTCCAATGGCTTTGGTTGCTAATTCATATGAACCGTCTCCACCTTGTTTGAACCCGACTTAATATTATCCACAGCTTTCACCTGTTGCTCAACAGTATTGTTTACCTCCTGCATCACAACGGTCTTATGATGTACATATGGTTTAGCAATCTTTGTATCAACCACAAGTTGCCTATCCTTCACCAGTGGTTCATCATCAACCCTATCAAGCACATGCTATACACCAACAAGCTCAAGCATCTTTTCCATAGTTTGATTCAGGACTTGCTGTTCCATCCTTTCTTCCACCTGATGATCCCATGGCTAGTTTGAACAAGGCAATGGCCTTCCTTAGCACAACATTTTCTTCTCGTTACCCACCAACAAACAATTAGCTTAGAACCTCGTCTAACCCAAGAAATCAAACAACCATTCAGGATGGAAGAGTTACCATGTAAACTGTTTAAGGGAGACATACACAGGGGTATGCTAACAGTAGGGCAAGAAGTAATGCTACTAGTTAAGGTATTAATAGAAACGGGGGAGTAAACACAGCAGGTCAGGCAAGAGTGGTTAAGTGTTACAACTGTCAGGAAGAAGGCCACATGGCTAGACAATGCACCAAACCAAAGAGGCCCAAGAATTTATCTTGGTTTAAGGAGTAGATGTTGCTGACTAAAGCTTTAAGGTCAAGGGCTACATTGGATGCAGACTAGTTAACTTTCTTTCTAAACTAATGATCTTGATGCTTTTGATTCTAATTGTGATGATGCACCCTCAGCTAAGGCAATTCTCATGGCTAATCTTTCCTCTTATGATTCAGATGTTCTTTCAGAGGTACCAACTCATGACATGAATCTAGTAAATGATATGAGTTATCAAAGTGTGCAAGAGATACAGTGTTCTGAATAACCAATTTTTGATAATGACACAGATTATGACATAACAAGTGATAGTAATATCATTTCTTATGAACAATATGTATAAGAAACTAAAACGGTGGTTGTTCAAAACACTAGTTCTTCTGCACAACAAGATAAACTATTAATGTTTGTCATTGAAGAAATGTCTAGTCAAGTTGCTAAATTTAATAAGGTGTAGCATGAGAATAAAATTGTAAATGATACCTTAACAGCCGAGCTTTAAAAATATTTGAACAAAGACAAACATTTAACTTAAATGATAGAGAAAAGTATATTGATGGTCAATTAAGACATGTTATTGTTGACAGAAATGCAAAGTTTGCGGATTTTGAAAAACAAATACACTCATTAAAACTACAACTCAATGCAACTATTGAAAGTCATCAGACTTTATCAACAATAGTTGAGTGTTTGAAAAAGGAGTCTAAGGAAAAGGAAGATAAATATCTTGATGAAGTCATTGATTTACAAAAGAAAAACAAAGCTTTAGACAATGTGATTTACAAAATGGGTCAGTCAACGTAAATGATGCATATGTTAACAAAACATTAAGCTTTTTTATGATGAAAGTCATAAAACAACACTTGGTTATCAAAATCCTTATTATCTCTCTCAAGCTCAAAGAAAAGTACATGCTTTATATGATGGCCATACTATTGTTAAGCAACATGATGCTTTGTCTGTACCTGACATTGAGGAAACCATATATTTGGTTGAAGAGAGTAGGTTAAAAATGCTAGCAAAACAAAATGAACATACAAGAAAGTTAATTTTACCCCTATTGATTATGTGGCATTAAATAAACAATCTAAGCATTTTTTAAAGCATTTTGTGCCTCAAAAACAACTTTCTGCAAAACAGGCATTTTGGTTACCCGTTTCGGAAATTCAACCGGTTCCATCTCAACCAGTTATTAAGAAGGAAATTCCTCGTGAAGTTCCTAGAATTAGTTTGGTAAAAGATAGTTTTAACAAAATTAGAGATCATGTTTACAATTTTAATAATGTTATAACTGTCCGTACCAAAGTAACTAGTCATAATGAAGGAATTTGAGGGTTTGAGTATATCCGGGGGGCTTTTGAAAAAGATGTTAAACCATTTTCTAAAAGCTTGAAAGAGTATATTCAAATGTTAAATCTCAGTTTAAACAAAGAAATTAAAGACATGAGAGAAGGTTTTAATTAAATGGAAACCAAAGTCGCCAACTGTTCTGTAGATAAGAAGTATTTTGAGATTGAGAAAAAGTAATTTAGCCTTGATAATGATCGTCTTTTAGAGCATATTATCTGTCAAGATGTAATGAATGTTGTAATGCATGCTAATGTTCATTCTCATAATGTGTTACCTGCAAATAATAATTCTCTTGGACATGATAATTCTGCATATGAGCTGTTGAAACATAAAAATGATCGTTTAATGGAGCTTCTTATATCTTAAGATATTGTGCTTACTGATGTTAATTCTTTAGTTGCAATTAATGATTATAAGAACATGCAAAAGAGTTTCATGGATGAATACAATGAGACTCTAGTGCTTAAGGCTGAGCTTGCTAAAAAGCATGACAAGATTGAAAAGGTTGTTTACAATGAACTTTCGAAACGATGTTCACAACTTAAAAATCGATGTATTTCTATAGAAATTAAATTTCAACAAAGCAAAGAAGTTTTCAAACTAACAGACCATCTCATAATCAAGATGCCCTTGAATTTAAGGAATTTTTCATTATAAATGATTTGCAAGCGTAGCTGAAACCAAAGAAAGTCTCGATTGAGAAACTAAAGGAACACATTGCGAATTTAAAAAGAAAGACCGTTGTTGATAGTGTTTAAAATATGCATAATTCGAATGAGGTTACTTTAAAAGTGTATAAATTAGATTTGCCACCTCTTTCCCCTTGCATAAAGAATGATAAGGATGAACATGTAGACTATCTTAAACACACACAAGAAAATGTTGATATACTTCATGAAATCGTCAAACACGCTAGAGAATTAAGGCCTATAGATAGTGACTTAGCCTCCGCTTGCACGTTTGTCACACGAATTCAGGAATTGCTTGTTTATGTTAGTGCAACATGTCCTAGTTCGAAACATGTAAGTGATAAATTAGTTGTTGTTACACCAATCAACAAGACTAGGAAAGTTAGGTTTGTAGAATCCAGTGACACATCAAAAGATAACACATAAAAATAAGAAAAACCACAGGACAAATAGACCACTAACAATTATGTGTCACCTTCTGCAAGAGTAAGAAGTTCTAATGAAGCTAGCGGATCAAAGCCTAGGAGCAATACAAAGAAAGATAGGATCACGTAAACTTCAAGTAGTAGCAAGAAGAAAAATAAAGTAGAAGACCAACCTAGGATGGCTAAGTCTAGTTTAAATAATATGAATCATGTTTCTAAAATAGTCCGTAATGCAAATGTTAAGCATTCCGTGTTGAATGCGAATTCTGAACTTATTTGTGCAACCTGCCATGAATTTATGTTTGATGTTATTAATGATCTGTGTGTTCGTGATTATCTTAATGATGTGAATGCTCATGTTAAATCTAAATCTGTGAAATCTAGAGCAGCTAAGAGCAAAAAGAATAAAATGTAGAAACCTACTGGTAAAGTTTACACTAATGTTGGATATAGTTGGAAACCTACAGGACGAATCTTCATTATAGATGGAAACACATGCCCTTTAACTAGGTTCATCTCCACTAAAGTAGTGCCTCCTAGGAAATCCATATCAACTATACTAGTTAAGCAAACACAACCAAGTAGTAACAAATCTGGGAAACTCAAAGACATAACAAATGTAGGGATGAGTAGTAAATCTAAGATCATAGGTTCTAAGATTTCTAACCACTCGGAACCCATGCAAAACTGGGGATCCAATGTTTCTCCAGCTCTATCTTCTTCCTGTGTCAATTTCAGGTCGTACAAATCATACTCTGGTACATGGACTCTGGCTGCTTCAAGCATATGACCGGGCAGCGCTCTCAGCTCATTAACTTTGTTAGTAAATTTTTGGGTATCGTCAGATTTGGTAATGATCAAATTGCAAAAATAATGGGTTATGGTGACTATCAGCTAGGGAATGTTACAATATCACGGGTTTATTATGTTGAGGGTCTCAGGAATAATTTGTTCTCTGCGGGTTAATTTTGTGACTCAGATCTTAAAGTCGCTTTCCGGAAGCACACTTGCTACGTTGTAAACGTTAAGTTAAATCGCGTACGTTAAAAATTAGCATTCAATGTAAATGGGCATCAAACCATCAAACGTTTACATAAAGCAAGTATTAAATAATTATTTTGAGAATAATTATGGTCATTGTTCATTTATTTCTATTGGTTACGTAAATTATGTACGTTTCGCGATAAATTGCATTTAGGCATACCCGGAACCACCAAAACTTTTCTACGCTTCAACAAATACCCACTTTTATACCCAATACATAAAATTTACAAAAATATATCACATATATCTCTCTATGGCCGGATTTCTAGCAATGGATACAAAGAAATATGAAAAAACTTTGCAACTTGGTTTTGTACTACACTACACCATTAAACCTAGACATATCTTGTTTCATTGACCAAAGACCAAGACCATGGACTTCCTAAAGACCCTCACTATGTCTCCTTGACTAGTCATATATGTACATTACTTAAAAATTGCAAGAGATAAGAAAAACATAACACTTAACACTTAGCAAATCAAAAACTCT
>BQNB010110001.1:0-22640 GCA_026074375.1 Tanacetum coccineum
CAAGTAATACGTATGAAGTGATTCCCCCTTGATGTGAGTAAACTTATCAAATGCATTATACAACTTACATTCTCTTTCCTGCTTTGTCAAAGATGTACCTTGCATTAGTAATTGAACTCTCTCCCATAAATCTTTAACAACTCTATGATGATTCACAAGTGAATAGATATCAGTAGGAAGACCTTAAAGAATGATATTGGTAGCTTTCATATCACAGTCAGCTTGAATTTTTTCAGCAGCAGATAATTCAACATATTTCTTTGTTCTGATAACACCGTTCTCTTCAACCGTAGGCCAAATGAGAGGACCATGTTCAACTGATTCAAGTATCATTCTTCCATGCTCTCTATTTTGCATGTATAATTCCATTCGACTTTTCCAAGAATCATACAGGTCTTTGTCCAACATAGGTGGACGATTGTCAGCACCGGAGAGTATCATGTACTCAGCAAGAGTATTCTTTTGTCCAAGTGAAATCATTGGATCCATTTCAATGTGATAAGATTAAAATGATCGGACAGTGATTGGAGGTTGTTGTGTTAAAGTGAGTTTTGATTAATGAAGTTGAGTCTTTTGGAATACACGGGATTTTACAATTCTTGATAAAACCAAGAAATCGAATCTTCACGGGATTTTACAAATCAAAGAACAACCGTATAATTCACTTAACAAATGTGTATGGTTCACCTTAGTCAAGCGTATAAATCTCCCAAGCAAAACGTATAAATCACCAATAGGAAGATGTATAAATCGCCTGTGGAAATTGTGTATAAATCACCTTCACAAAAAGATAAGTATAAATCGCCTGAACAATTCGGACGTATAAATCGCCTTAACAATTTGCACGTATAAATCGCCTTCACAATTTGCACGTATAAATCGCCTTCACAATTTCCACGTATAAATCGCCTTCACAATTTGCACGTATAAATCGCCTTAACAAACAGGTGTATAAATCGCCTGAAGGAGTAAACACGTATAGATCGCCTGAAGAAATCGTATAGATCGCCTGACCAAGTGAACACGTATAGATCGCCTATAGGAAATGATGTATAAATCGCCTGAGCAATTGAATACGTATAGATCGCCTATAGACACGTATAGATCGCCCAATACACTACGAAACTGAAAAATCAAAAATCTTATTTTTTGATGTTTTTACCCGATTTTTCTTGTACAACTTAACTATCTAAGACTATTAGAACCTTAAAAACACAAACTTTAACGTTTTTGACACGAAAAATTTGAAATCAAGATTCTTGGTACAAAACCCTCTTTTTAACCAAAAAGACTCAAAAAGATGATATTTTTTATGGTTTTTGAAAGATTTTCTTGTACTTCTAGTCTATACTAAGATAACTAAGAAAGAAAGTTATGATCTTTATGGTTTTTAAACCCTCAAAAAGTGAAAACTTTTTGAATGGATTCGAACAAAAAATACTAGTAAAACGAGTAGATGAAACGCACACAAAACCTACACAAACACCCCATGGCTCTTGATACCAATTGTAGAATATCTTAACACAAGTATGGATTGATTCACTTAGAGTTTTAGAGAGGGAAAGAGATGGTTAGATGAACACTTAAAGAGAGAAAGAAAAAGGACAATATTAGCTTAGTGAAAATGTGACAAATGAACAACCAACACCCTCTCCATGTGTGGAGAGGGTTTATATACTTACATGGATGGGTCGGGTCGGGCTTTCTATGAGATTTCCTTGGACTTTCTAAAAGCAGGCCTGGTTAGATTACTTAGATATTAAATTGAATTGACTAACTATTACTAAGGCTCGTGAGATCGATAATGATCGTCACTTCACTAAAAACTGAATTCCTAACAACATTGGACTGCTAATGGACCTCCAAACAGATTCATCTCGGATGACAACATTTTTATTTCATTAACCCGATTGTACAATACATCCCACAGTTAGCTTAACCCAACTGCAAATTGGAGATCTGCATTGATCTCCTTCTGAATATAGACCGACATTGCGTCAGTCAAATTGTTTGAGTTTTCCGCAGCTGCAAGTTCCTGTAGACGTGGGAAGCTGGCCATTGTTTTTTTATTGTTGTTGACTGTGAAACGTTTGGTTTGAAAATTTGGTTTGAAATTGAAGTTGGGTAAGAACACTTAAATAGCAAAATAAGTTATTAGTGGTAAAACAGGGAATCTAATAATTAGATATCTAAGATACGACGGCTCGGTGGTCGACATCCACTAGGATCTATGTAACTTTCATTAATTAGCACTGTCATTACACGCATAGTCCCTTAAAACCATCTTCCTTTGGAAGACATGTGGAAGGCGGGAAAGGATAATATAGACCATACTAACCTTAGGGACCAACGGTGCAACTTTTACTCTTTTTTTTCCACGTGTGTTCTCCCTAGTTGAAATTAACCCACGCAGTAATCTTAACATCAAAAAGTATTCTAGCAGCGATACAATCAAATAAAAGCATAAAATTAACCAACCATGATATATTAAGAAACTTCATCTTGAACGTTCAAAAACTGATCTTGAACGTTAAAAAACAGGTGGTCATCTACAAGAACTAGAACAAGCCACAAAATCAAAAAATTATGCTCTTATGTGGGTTGTGCAAATGGAAAGGGAGGTTGCGAACGACAATCAAATAGCACGAAAACTGTTGGATGTTGTGAAAGACGTTGACAAAAGTTTGAAAAAAAGGCGGGGAATTATTGACGAGTTAAAGGTTAAAAAGGGTATGCGTGCATGGAAAGCTGTTACTTTTTACAGGGAAGTTGAACATCGCGAGATGGAGATGCGCCAACAATTAATGTTGCACATCAACGAAACCCAGATGCGTACCTTTGAAAAAAGGGAATTTGTTGAAACCATGAAGAAACTTTAAATGGATGATGTTGTAATTATATCGTGTTTTCTGTTGTTCTTTCTTATATTATTGACAGTAAAGTAATAACTTTTACAGCATTGCATAGGTTTGTGTTGTAGTCAGCATTGAGTACTATTGTATGTTGATATTTGGATAAGTTTGACTTTAACAAATCAATCAGGATTAGGAACCAACAGGGGATATTTGATTATCCTTCCTTCCATTTGATCAACTTGGGTAGTTTAAAAAAAATACTACTTTGACTACTACTTAATCAACAGCATAACATACAATACAAATCATTTGAAAATCTTATAATATGGTAACAAACATAATCACTAAATCACATACTCAAACAACGAATATACAAGTAAACCACCGAAAACCAAATACCAACCAAAACCTATCTAGTCTCCCTAAATTCATCTTACTAACAAAAGTATGCTTCTCACGAACACTAAGATGGGATTCATCCGCCATCATCTGAAGACGCGTCATCATATACAACTCACGCTTTTGTCCACGTCTGAGCAAACAAACAGTTTCCTTCGCCACATCTTTACAACTTAGCCGCTTAACCTCCTTTACCACGTCTTCAATTTCTTTAACAAAGTTAGATACCTCCTCACATAGATCTCTAAACTTCTCCTCAAGCATCAACTCAGTCTCCACTTGTCTTTTGATTAAGACTAGCAATTGATTATCAATTTCAATAACCTTTGCATCCTTTGCAATCTCCTCGATACAGTTCATTTTTTTCAGAAAAAATAGTAGGATTGTAACTAGTTATTTATAGGGTGGCAATCGGATTTTATGACAAGTTGGGTTTCTAACGGAATAACAAAAGGCGGGAATATATATATAAAAAGGTGGCAGTCTGATCCAGCCTCCGATTACTAAAAACCAAAGTGCACTATCGAGTCTAGAGCTAAAAGAGATCATCTATAAATTTCATTAGGACACTTATCCAAAAGATACTTGCTAATTCACACAATGTGAAAACAAGAAATATATTAAGAGTCCTACGCATTATCCTTGTGATTTTGCTAGAACATCAGAGTGATACCTAAAAAGAATTCACAATGACGATGGAAATCCTTCCAAAGTTAACATCAAACAAGCTCTGCGGTAGGTGACTTGTGAGATCCTATATGGATTAAACTTGTGACACTGAGATATCGATTCGGTCCAGCATATGAATTGACAGATGAATTTTGAAAAAGACAAAACTGTTGGTGTGTCATAAAAACCATTTGCATCTTGACACACCAACTGATTTTCCTAAATCAATTTTCAATCTTATGTCCATGAGAAGCTCACAAGGGTATCTGGGACATAGGAAAGTGACACGGATAGTGCGACGTAATCGGGCAAGATGTACTTACGGTTCACTTTTACTGTGTTGTCTGCTTTGAGATGCTCCGGTAATGAGAACGGCTAGTACAGCTGTGAAACCCTGTCAAGGAGATTCTTCGGAATTCTACTGATACAGCTGTATAGTATTTTACAGATTAACGGGGAACCATGGTTACTACAACCGTATTTGATGAAGTGACAAAGCCGCTTTCGTCCATACATGTTGATTATCACTAACCCTTTCATGCAGGTAATCCTGATGGTCGCAGCTATTGGATCAAGACAAGTTAAGATTCAAAGCTATATGCTCATACTCGACCGACAAAATAATTGACATCATCGAAAGCTCAGTTACATGTTTCTAAAACGACTTCTGCTACCTCTGATTACCGTACGTCATTTCTTAAAGTGATGAAGTATTTAAAGTCAACGTGTTTCAAAGAAGTTTCCGTCACTCTGATACCGAACGTATTTCTCAAGTGGCGAAGTGTTATAGTTAAAGAATTTCAAGAAAGATGTCTTATTCAAGCTTTCAAGAACAAGAAACAACAACAGTTATGGTATGGCGGTCCAATAAGTCAACAAGGTGCACTAAGACGGGCGACAATATATCACAAGATGATGATAAGAGATTATGCTTGGTTGATGATCTCAAAGATGTTCAAGTTCACATACAAGTCAAGCTTAACGGAACAAGCTCAAGCCTATAGTCAAAGATCACTACATCATGCTCACATGATAATGTCAAGAAAACAAGTCTGCGAGACAGAGCATAGTGTGCTAGGTTTAAGTTTTTGTAAAATGGAGTGACCTCCCTTAGAAGGAGACTGTTAGGAATACGAAAGTATCAGTCACTTCCATAAATATCCTTAGATAGCTCGTTAAGTAGTATTTGGAAACTAAATAGGCTAGTTAAGGTAAAGCCCATGGACAAAGCCCATGGCCGGCCTATTGGATGTATAAATAACCTTTCCATGCTATGAAAAGGGTGTTGGTTGTTTCATTTTTCTCACATAAGCTAATATCATTCTCTTTCACTTTCTCTCACTAGAAACTTCCATCCAACCTCTCTCTCTCTCTAGTTCTTTGTGTGTGTGTTTAAGGATTGCTTATATTCTTCAGTTATAGATAATAAAATAATATACCTTCTTGGACCCCTGAACAATAACCCCTAAAAAACATCATGCTTATATTACCTTTGCTTCGCATATAAGTGATAGTTAATTGCACTTTACTTTTACTATATCCCAAATTAGGATCCATGAACAATGCATTTAAAAGGTTTAACATCAATTACCATTATGTAGATGTAATAATGAAAACAAAAAGATCAGCGACGGGTGATTCGGCAACACAAAGGAGCAAGGCTGAGGCGAAAATGAAAATGTAGGTAAGTTATAAAGTATTACTTTATAATTATTCGAGTAGTTTTCAAAACAACCAATTGCATACCACTTCCAGAAGAGATTATTCACTTATAAATCTGCTTGTTAACTAAGCCAAACATGTGCATAGACTGCATATGTTTCCAAAGATTTAAGTGTACCCCCAAACGAATTAGTGCAATCATCCCCATGTGGCCATCTCACTAGCAACGATATTCTACTGGAAAATGACCGTGAGGTCAAACTGTTAATCTAATTATCATACTGCATCTGACCCAAGACCTGCAGGATGTGCACATGGTGCAAATCATGTGCCCAAATGGACATACACACATACACTGTGAAACGCACTATATTACTACATTACACACAAGCTTTCTCTCCATTCTTATTAGGATTCTATAACTAATTAGCTTTCTTGATGTAGGTGAACGATGTTATTGTAGTTGGTGAAACTATAAGGTCTACCCTCGGGATGAAGGGGAGGAATTAAATCAGGTGATCACTTAAGTTATTTTCTTCCAGCTACTATCGCTATGGAATTTGCATGAATTTTGGCTACAATCAGGTATAAATCATATATATTCTTCCCATTAGTCTGTCTAAAATCTCTTCTCATGAGAAAGTCAAAGACCTACTGTTACAACTCTCAATTTTAGGACCTTCACATATATTTCTAAGAATACTCCAATAAAGGATTAAGAGATTGGCAAGAGGTTGAGGTATACTTTACATATTTGTCTAATAATACTCTAATTAAGGTACAAATTCTTGCCGCCACTAGCTATAAATCACATTTTATACCAAATCGTCAAAACATGAATAAGTGGATATTAAAAATTACTAAATTTTAAGATAGGAAACCATGTTTTTGAATGACTCACTTTTTGGCCAGCCTCAATAATTATAACACCCCATATTGCGGTCGCAGCGGGAATATGGGTTCCGGGGGTGTTTACTTCAAGATCAATAGCACAAGATATATATAGAACGACCAAAAAGTCGTTTTAAAACTGATACATTGGATTTAACAAATATTTGATACAAATAGCACAAAGTTTTAACTTGTTCCTGATTATTATTACAAAGATAATGGTTTACAACTTAAAACAACCATATCTTTAGCATGACTTCCCAAAACAAAATCACCAATGTATCCTTGACACCTTGTGCTTATGATCTCCCTGAAAACATTGCTTTAATAACGCTCACAATAATGTTGGTGATTCATAGGTTTGTTAAATCATAATAGGCCAGGACCATCATAGACTTTTCCCGTGATAATGCAACACATGCAGGCATCACAAAATTAGATTACATTTACATAAGCTCAGTGACCACTGAAGTCTCGACGATCTTTCTTGCAATTAAACTATATATTGCAATTTACGCCTTATCCGGATGTCTAACCCTAAACATCCTAAAATTCGACATGCTATAACGTTCGTTCCCAGTGATAGCTAGTCACCCAAACGGGGAGGTCGTTTCCCGTAATAGATCTGATTAATAACATGCGTACGCTCACATAATGTACTTTCAATATACATCTATGCAATTGACAGTTCATGACAGGGACGTAACTGGGTTATCGCTTACTTAGGCAAACATGTAATCAATATAAAATTTCCACTTGGTCCAATTTATAAAAACAAAAGCATGTTTTCCACACCCATCATAATTATAAATATTGAAATCATCAAAATGTGGGGCTCATGAAACTCACCTGGAGTTCTTGATATCAAATATCGCGAATTAAAAACGTCACGGTAAAAGATCGAATGCAACCTAATTATCATAGGTTCGTATACAGTACCGAGTACTTTAATTTAATAACCTTATATAATCTTATTAGTTGTGTAACATCGTACTATCGTTCGGGCTATCCTAATGTAAGAGGTCATGACATGAACGTTCGAGGAGTTTAGGGTCACTTTTAAATCGTAAATCCAACAAATCGTCGATACGCCATCCGAGAAAGAGGCCCTTCATTATGAAACTTCTAGTAATTATAGTACTTGATATAACCCACATATATTCTATATAGTTCAATCACCAACTAATGGTTTTGGTATAATTACGGTTAATAAGTTAAAACGTTTATAATTACCGTTTTAGTAAAACTAGCATAACTTTTGCGTTTTAAGCCCGGATTTTAATGGTTGTTTCTTATGCCCATCTTGTCGTATCAGGACAAGTTATTCATAATTTGACATTTTTCGTATTTTGACCTCTGGTGGAACTGTAACTTTTTACTGTTCACAGAGACGTGAGTTTTATAAAAAATCGTATTTGTTGTCGTAAAACCTTGGTAATGTCGTTATTTTATTCTTAATAGCTCCGTTTTTACGATTCTTCAAGGAAGTTCTCGTTATTGTGATAGTTTCTATCATTTTTGAGGTTTACAAAAATGTAACTTTCTGTCATGAATATTAACTTTTATAAAAATAGTTTTATAAAAGTATTAATTGTCGTAAACTCGCGAAATTCATAACTCATTCGTTATTAATTTGAATTAAATTATGATTCTTATCGATTTTGGCATCTTAAAAATATGTATTAGTTGTTAAAATATTAAACTAGCTGTTTGATATCAATTTTATAAAATTATTTTATAAAACTCGTTAATTAACGTATAACTCGTTTTTTGAAAGTAAACTTTTTCGTTATTAATCCGTTTAACAAGTTTCTTACCTTTTCGGAATCGTCGTGAATTGTATTATCTTATAAAAATATAAAATCCTCTGTTTTAAGTCCATGATAATAAGATTTACAAGATTAACAAATTATTTACACACTTTTACTTGTAGATTTTTATGTAAATCCTTAAAAATCCTAAACTTGCATTAACACTTTTTAAGCTTAACCAAGATTGTAAAACACTAATGTAACCATTTATAACCTCATAATATCACCCATATAACATGTGTATAAGTGTACAAATTCACAATCACAAGTAAAAATACATTTTACATGTTAAAAAAAAGTATCATAATGGTGATTTTACTACATAAACATCATATACACATATAATCATGAAAATGAAAAGATAAATGTTTTTAGATGACCTTATGATGAATGATGGTGATGAGATTTAAGTGTTAAACCCTTGTTTAGATTTAAACCAAAGTTGCAAACAAGAAAACCTAGATTAGGTTCATTGAACCTAATCTCATTTCTTTTCTTTAATACTTATAAATGGTTAACCAAGGCTTGCAAACACCTTAGTATATCTTAGGAATGAGGTGTAATGGCTTGTATAGGTTGTAGAAAAATTTGTATCGATTATGTATGAAGGGGTGTGTGAGCCGTGGGCTTCAAAGGAGAAAAAGGGAGAGAGTTTTGATCTTTTACACCAAGTGTTAAGTGTATGTATGTGTTTATCTCATATACATGTATTATATATGATCTAGCTAGTTAAAAGATTACAATAGTGGTCAAGAACCACAAATGAGGGTCTTAAGGAAAGTTGTAGTCAAAGTGAGACATATTAGGGCTAGGTTTAATTGCCATGGTGTTGTACAAGACCAAGTTGTGTAATTTGTGTGCTTCTTGTCCCTAATTTGTTGTGTGCCATGAGGAATGGGGGGGGGGGGGGATAGGAATGGGTTTCAAGAAGTCTTTGATATTTAATTGGTCAAGTGAAACATAGCATGGCTATGTTTAATGAGTTAGTGAAGTACAAAGACCACTTGCAAGATTTTTCTTATTTTTCTTGTATCTATTGCTATAGATCCGGCCATAGAGTGATATAAGTGACATAATTTTGTAACTTTTATGCATTGGGTATAAATGTGGGTATTTGTTGAAGCGTAGAAAAGTTTTGGTGGTTCCGGGAATGCCTAAACGTATTTTATCGCGAAACGAAATCAATTTACGCAACCAATAAAAATACAATGAACAAAGTTAATAATTATCATCAAAATAATTACTTAACACTTGCTTGATGTAAACATTTAATTGTTTGATGCCCGTTTACATTGAACGCTAATTTTTAGCTTACGCGATTTTACTTAATACATGAAATTACAAGCAAACGCGTACGACACTAAAAATAAATAGTAGATTTATCGACGTCGTCAATGACTTGAAAACACAGGGTGTTATAGACTTCCCCCGTTAAACGAGCCTTGTCCTCAAGGCTCACGATGCAGCACTTGACGACGGTGCGGTCTTGGTGAAGAGGTGTGGGTATTTCTTCTTGAATTGGTCTTCACGTTCCCACGTGAACTCAGGACCTCTCTTGGAGTTCCATCGAACCTTGACTAATGGGATCCGGCTTCGCTTCAACCGTTTAACTTCACGGCCCACTATTTCTAATGGTTCCTCAACAAAATGAAGCTTGTCATCAAGATGAAGTCCATCCAACGGAACGGCTAATGGTTCGTCGGCATGACACTTTTTCAGGTTGGACACATGGAATGTATTATGAACTCTGCTCAGCTCTTCAGGAAGCTCGAGCTTGTAAGCAACCTCTCCAACCTTTTCTAACACCTTGAAAGGTCCAACATACCTAGGGTTTAACTTCCCCCGTTTGCCAAAACGTACGACCCCTTTCCAAGGCGAAACTTTAAGCATAACTTTATCCCCGACTTGGAATTCCATCGGTTTACGCTTTAGATCGGCGTAACTCTTCTGTCGATCACGAGCGGCTTGCATCCTTTGCTTGATCTGGATGATTTTCTCAGTGGTCTCTTGAATTAGTTCTGGACCGAGGATTTGAGCTTCCCCAACTTCGGTCCAACAAACAGGTGAACGACACTTTCGACCATAAAGTGCTTCGAATGGTGCGGCCTTGATGCTAGCGTGATAGATATTGTTGTATGAAAACTCGACTAATGGCAAATGGTTAACCCAACCCTTTCCAAAATCGATCTCTTTGTGACAAAGAATTTTGGATGTCACAAAGAAATTCTGGACAAAAGAAATTGGACAAAAGCTGGATGTCACAAAGAATTTTGGAAAACTCGACTAATGGAAAACTCGACTTTGGACAAAAGAAATTCTGGATGTCACAAAGAATTTTGGATGTCACAAAAAAATTTTCTTTGTGACATGACATGACTTAGTGTCCATTCTTTGATGTCACTGGATGGGACCAACCGCCGTTGTAGATAATGCAAATGTTGTATTGCTTTGTCAATAACATTCATGTGGATTATGCGGAGTTACTATGGGAAGGACTCTACTATTCGCTTCATCATCCAACATCTTCGATTCCATATCCAAGATTTACAAAGATCATCGTCAGTCACTACATGACTATCTTTCCTGATATCTCAAGACCTGCTCGTGACATGTGTCACAACTTGCAAGATGATGATATCATGAAGAATATTTTTAACTCAGGAAGACACAAAAACAAAGTTGGAATGCAGATACCAGCTTGGATGATCACTGATGAAATGAAGCAAACGGAGCATTATCGGATGTATGTGGAGGTGTTTGGGATAGTTGTTCCTCTGACTCAGTCACAGCCGACTGAGTCTACCCAAGGAACGCATAGGACACCTAGCACCCCTAGGTCACCTAACCCTAATAAAGAAGTTACAGAGTCAAGTGCTCCAAGATGATCAACTGTGATTCATCTTTGTCTCACTGAAAGGAGATCCACACGTCTGACACCACCAGCTCTAGTGCTAACTGTTGACAAAGCAGATGAGATGATATTATAAGATACATTACAAGTTAGTCTTGCTGAGCATAAAAGTCATGAGGAGCAGGAAGCAAGGGAAGATGTGGCACTGGTTGATGAGCACTTGGCATCTGAAGAGATTGAAAAGATGGTGGATGGACAAAAGAATATTGTTGATGATAGTTCAACTCCTAGGAATGATGAACCAAATATTCCCGGCACTAGGATAGAGCCTCAGAGTGATAAGGAAAATACGAAGGTGGAGATTGCTAAAGAAAAGGAAGTAGAGATTTCTAAAGAGAAAGAGGTTGAGCAAACTAACATTGTTATACCAGTAAATGTAAATGATGAAGATGAAGAAATAACTGATAAGGTGTGTGAATTAAAGAGAAGGGAGAAAGGGAAGATTGTAGAGGAGACTAGGAATTCACCAATCCCTACACCAATTAGATCTCCTAGGATTCATACTATGGAGTCTAAAGAATCCTTAGATCGTTGTAAGCTCAGGTTGTTTAGACCTTATATCTAGGATTGACAATAACAATGAAAACAATATGCACAGCGGAATTAAATAAAGAACATCGTTATTGTTAAACAAGGTTTTATTACCAAATGTTTACTACAAGCCCCAATTCTAGATGATTAATTCTAGAACGGTTAAATTCTAACAGGGTTCAAGGAAACCTTGACACCTTGGGGCTACACCAACTCTACTAGACGTCTACATCTTTACACTTTGTGTACACACACCTTTTTCACACACATGGATACATAAAACTATGTGTCTATGATCTCTTTATATAGGGAGAGATCACGACTTACAAAGGAATCTTTAATGTATTAGGAAACTAATTAAACCTCCTTAAAACTTTCCTAATCTTTATCTTTGACATCTTTGACCAAATCTTCATATCTTTTAAGCATATCTTCTACAATTCACCATCTTTGTAGAATTCCTTAATGACGATTTTGATCCTTTTGTTTCATTCTTTTATTTATTTTGTCTCATCAAATCTAGAATCCCAACAATCTTCCCCTATTTGATGATGACAAAACAAACAATGTTCTTGCACGAACTTCATCATAAAGCCTGATGAAATCAAAGCTTCCCCTGAAGTTGAGATCATGGATCTCCCTAAATGAAACAAACTTCCTTTGTAAATTGCTTCCCCTTAACTTAAGATCTTCCCCTTAAGTTATACTCTCCATGTCATGCCACCACACTAAATAAGTTGCAAATCATATTTCTTTGTACCTTCTTCCCCTTTTTGTCATTATCTAATAGGGGTCTTCTAGAGATATGCAACTTGGATCATAACAGCTACAAATCATATACCACAACTACTAATCCATCCTTCTAATGAGTGCCCGTGCTACTGGTGCATGCAACATGGTACCCAAATTCATTTGAAAATCCACTTGTCGAGTAGGCAGGAAGGACCGGCAACGTGCATCTGGAAATACTTCGAGAAAGTTCTTGAACTATTGGTACGTCCTCAAGTCGCTTTCTTCTCCGACTTGTCTTTCAACCTCTTGTGCACTTGACATGTGCAAAAAGATAGCGATAATCCTCTTTCCATGGTATTATGTGTTTTAGTGCTCGAAATTGATGTTTAACCGTGACCCTGTCCCTGGTGACATTCCATCTCCATGTATGATTATGGTTTTATTTATCCAGTGGATTGCGAACAATCTTCTCGGCACACCACAATTGACGATTGGTACTTCGCCAAAAACCACAATCCATACCGATTATAGCATCAAATCTACCTAGTTCTAAGGCATTAAGTTTATGTTGAATGGTGGTTTAGGGAAAGTCTTATTGTTGCAAACCCTAAGTATAGTGTTCTAACCTAATTATCCTCCGTTAAGCTATGTTTGTCATAATTAATAGTGATCTAGGATAGATGACGTGATGTCAATTTAGGAGCAAAACATGCTAGTAGAAACAAAATATTCGATCGGACACCCGTATCAAATAGATATTATGCTTAGAGGTTGTTTAGAAGGAAAAGTACCCGCAACACGATGTCTGGGTTTGCCCCACGCTAATTTCCATCCAAATACAACATTCGATGGTAGCCCTGTTATTCCAGCTTGTTTAACACGGTCATTGTTCTCTCTGTCTTGAGGCAGTTTATTTTATAATGCCTTGAGACTCTGAATTTAGCAACCGTTGCCCTTTTGATTATTATTGTGGGTTGTTGTTGCTGGTTATTGGTTTGTTGTGGGCAGGCCGGTAGTATACAGTCCTTGTCGCATGGACAACCCTCTTGCAGTTACTGCTCTTGGGTGCGGTGAAGGACCTTTTCATGATTGTAATTACCTTGGAAACACAGAGGTTTTTAGACCCGATCGTATGGTTTCCTGTCACTATTGCCCTTATGACGGTGTTGTAGGCCTGGCCTGTGTTCTGCCTCTTATTTATTTGTTTTGATTTATTCTTGGAAAGGATCATCATACTTGCTTTTCCTTTCTGCCTGACGTTCAGCATAGGCCTGTGTCTGATCATCCATCTACTCAGTTGTAACTTGTTAGCCTTTGCATGTTTCTTGGCTTCTGATGCTTTTTACATGACATGATATCATATCGGGACATTGCCTCGTTATATTTTTCATCTTGTATATTCTTATGGGGGGTATATCCTGGACACAACTCAAGGGTTGCTAGTTGCTGAAAATGTCGACTATAGGCCACCACAATCGGTGCCCTTGACCTTAAGATTCCACATCTCAGTCTTAATCTTCTTGATCTCACCCCTCGGGCAGTACTTATCAGTCATCATTTTATTCAGAGCTGCCCATGACATGGCATGAGCTGCTTCGGGGGGTAGTGGTCTTAACATGGGCATTCCACCATGTAAGAGCATCGTCTTGTAGAGTGCAAGTCGCTAGGAATTTGACTTGCTCTAGCTTGGCGTGCAATTGCTAATGCTAAAAACAAGACTCCATTTTATCAAACCATCAGAGTGAGTCTGACAAACTCCCTCGTGCCTTTGAATCAAAAGCGTTTACATTTCAAGAAATTTCAGAGTAGGGTATGAGCTTCGCGAGCAGTTTGGGCTGGCCTTCGGTCCTGAACATTGCTATTGTAGCCATTTCTCGACTGCTTGCTTCTGCTTCAGCCATTGCAACAGCAACTCCTTGGTCAATTAAGGCTTGAAGTTGTGCCTCAGTAACAGTTGTGGTTGTTGGGGCTGGTGTAACTGGTGGGGCTCGGGTTTGACCTTGTGGTTCTCTTTGATGCCATTTTCTTCAATCACAAGAAAATAACAATTACCCGGATAGATTTTAATACCATCATAACGTGACATAAACAATGCATCATAAATAAAAGATCACATCAACCAGTGAAATATAACAAAACAAGATCGACATAAACATAATACATCCATTCATAATATAATTGGGAAATATAACATGGGATCTGTTTGGTAAACAATGCTTCCTATCGCTAGGTTACTAAAATGAAAATCAACATAGAGCAGCCTACTTGCCGGGAGTTACCCGTTAATACTTAGTAGGCTTTACAGGATGATAATCAGAAACTAAAAGATATATCACAGGATTTAGCTAACAAAACAAATGATCTATACCGCATGCTAGCTGGGATAGTAACCATTAAAACTTAACGACTGCATGTAGATACAATCATAACCATAGTATAGGAACTACCACAGTGTCTCTAATGTTTCTATGCGTCTCCAGCCTCCAGGGCCTGGGTACGCTTGTATGGGAACACAAGATCATCTGCAGCCTGACCACGCCACTCGTGGCGACGCACCTCAGTCTCTAATACTGTAACTCGTGCCTCTAATGCCCTGCAGTGAGCCTCAGACCTAGCCAAGGCCTGACGGGTCTCCATACTCTCTTGCTCGTAAGCAAGTCTCTCTCTCCTCAATACCTCAATTCAGCTCTCACTAGCTGCTACGTCCTTTGGGCATCGTGATGTCGTGAGTAAAACTCTGAACTCTCTCTACTGCGAACGTCTACCTGGTAACTGACCCTTCCTGTTGACCATCTCTAAGGCGGTCATCATCCTCCTCTCAATATCTCGAAACCTGGTCTCCATAGTGTCTTCTTGACTATGATCGACTCTATAGCCTTTAGTGAGTCCGGGCTGTATCGCTTGCCTGTATAGCAGCAGCAGAAACTCTCTCCAATCACTCAATCAGGTCTGGGAGTAGTAAGTAGTAGTCTCTTCCGAGGCGGCGTCGTCAGCCTCTAGGGAATATAGCTTGGGCTAGTAGATGGTTGCAGTTGGAGGTATAGGTAAACTAACTGTGGGGTTCCTGATGGTGTAGTGAATGATAGAAGGTGATGCTGTATCTCTTATCTGCAACCTCGAGTGCTTAGGACTAAGCCGGTCGAATACGTAGAGATTTAAAAAGGATGGTAGGTAGTGAGGTGTAGGTGCCTCTCCTAAGGCTGGGCACTAAGTCTCAGGACATGCTCAGGATCCGGAATGTATACTGGGTACATGATCCTCCAGCTCTATGGGATCAGGTATATACTCTGTGAGACGTGGTGCCTGCTCCCAACCACTGTTGGGCAGAGCCTCCTGTAAGGATCCTCGATGGAATACTCCAAGATCGTTGCCTCAGAAGTGAACAGAAGTTAGGTGGTAACGGAGAATCAGCTGGACTTGTCTATTGTGACCAGAGAGAAATAACTTATGAGTATATATAATATATGGTCTTATTGTAATATAAGTTAATATATTATAACCTCGTATATCAACTTATGAATGCATCTGGATCTAACTAACATTAATGCTACAACTAGTGTCCCATAAAATCCCTTTTTATGAATGCAATGTTTGAAAACGCGTTATAGTCTAGCAAAAACATTTGACCTGGTTCTCTATAACCTTGGCTATGATACCAATCTGTAACACCCCCAAATTGGGTCGCAGCGGAATAAGGGTCCGGGGCGTGTTACTTCTCAGATCAATAACACAAGATATATATAGAACGACCAAAAAGTCGTTTTAAAACTGATACATTGGATTTAACAAATATTTGATACAAATAGCCCGAAGCTTTAACTTGTTCCTGATTATTATTACAAAGATACTGGTTTACAACATAAAACAACCATATCTTTAGCATGACTTCCCAAAACAAAAATCACAATGTATCCTTGGCACCTTATGCTTACTGATCTCCTGAAAACATTGGCTTAAACTGTCAACAATAATGTTGGTGAATTCATAGGTTTGATAAATATCTAATATGCAGGACCGCAAGGCTTTTCCGTGGTTAATGCAAACACATGCAGACATCACAAAACTAGATTACATTTACACTAAGCTCATGACACTGAAGCTCGACGATCTTTCTTGCAATTAAAATATATATTATATTGCAATTTACGCCCATCCGGATGTCTAACCCTAAACATCCTAAATTCGACATGCTATAACGTTCGTTCCCGGTGATAGCTAGTCACCCGAACGGGGAGGTCGTTTCCCGAATAGATCTATTAAATAACATTCGCGCTCACATAATGTAATTCCCAATTACATCTATGCAATTGACAGTTCATGACATGGGACTTAACTGGGTTATCGCAACTTAGGCAAACATGTAATCAATACTTGCGTCCAATTTATAAAACAAAGCATGTTTCCACCCCATAATTATAAATCATTGAAATTAAAAATTTGGGGCTATGATGAACTCACCTTGTTCTAATTAATCCTAATATCGCAGATTAAAGCTCACGTAAAGATCGAATGCACCTAAATTTTCATAGGTCGAATAGTACCGCGTGTATCTTGATATATTCTTATAGTTGTTACATCGTACTATCGTTCGGGCTATCATAATTTAAGAGGTCATGACATGACGTTAGAGGAGTTAGGACACTTTAAATCGTAAATCCAACAACTCGTCGATACGCCATCCGAAGAGGCCTCATTATGAAAACTCCCTAGTATTATTGTACTTTGATAAACCACAATGTAATTCTATATAGTCAATCACCTACTAATGGTTTTGGTTAATTATTGTTTAATAAGTGTCTACTAGCTTATAATTAAGCTCAAAGTTGCTTAGTTGTCTGTCTTTGAAAACAGTTTTTACAAATGTGCTTAATTCTGTCTTATAGCTTACGTCTTGTAGTTTTTGCTTAATTCTTGATTAAACTTGTTTGTTAGGTTAGTTATAAGGTGTTAATAGTTTATTTTGTTCATTGTTTAGCTTATTCAAGCTTATTTGTTTGTTAAAGTTTTGTGAAAAAGAAAAAAATTCCTTTAAGTCATATATGTTTGTTTGTTAAGCTCTTTTCTAGCTTATTTAATCATTTTCATAAAAAGTTGCTTATACAAAATTTGTTAGTTTTCAGCTGATTTATAACTTTGTTCAAAAAGTTTTTCAAATATAAAAAAAGGGAACAAGGGAAATCTTGGGTGAGCAAGGCTCGAACCCAAGACCTCAACCTTGTTCATCCCTCTTTTATACACACTCACCACACCACTGCGCCCTTGGGACTTTTACGTCCAAGGGTGCACAAACAAAACCTTTAACACTTTTTTGGGCTCTTTTAGTTATAAGCACTTCGAGTGCATTTCTAAATTTTCCTATCTTATTCGTTTAGGCTTTTTCTAAAATAGCATTTTTCCTAAGTTCTTTGTTACTTAAGCAATTTTTAGGATTTTTCTTATGATTTTATTTCAAACTTTTATATTTTTCGTGCATTTTATTTATATTAAAAACTTTAAAAAATCATAAAAAATTAAATAAAAATCAAATAAATAATTTTCTTTTTCTAAAAATTTTCTTTTATTATTAAGTAGGTTTAGAAATTAAATTTGCGTTCGTAGCTCTTAAATTTGATAAACTTGCTTTTTAGTCGCATTTCTTTTAATCCCGTTAACGTTTTCATATATATTTTTATATGTGCCTTTATTTGCCCACTAGTAGGATTTAGTTTTCGAAATCAAAGATCTTAGAACCATTCAAATCATTGTCCAAACAAAAATGGAGTTTCAATTCATAATTCTTGGGGTATAAACGACCCGGTGAATACTTACCGGTTTAACGTACGATATTTTGTGTAGAATTTCTTTTAATCTTTATCCTCAAAGATTATTAGTGAATTTCTTTATACTTGTATATTATACGTGTATCAAATTTCTCCTTCAAAGGTGCACTCGAAAGTTCAAACAATTTCTCCTTGTTACTAATCAAGATTCTAAACATAGGGGCAAACTTGGGCATATAGAGCAAAGCATCCGCAAAACTAATATCAAAATGTATCTTTTGAAAGATTTCTAGTAAATCTCTTATACTTACATATTATATACGTATATACAATTGAACAATCAAATTTTTGGCGCCGCTGCCGGGGAATTATGTTAAGATTCTCTCGTTTGAATTTGTCGATCATGATTTGGAGAACCTTTCGTCTCGAAAGTTACGTCTTTTGAAAAAAAATCAAAAATAAAAATAAATAAATAAAAAAGTAAAAAATATTTTTCTTTTTCTTTTTACTATATGTAGAAGATAAATAAATACAAAATACAAAAATATTTGCTCTTCTGTATTTTTTGATTTTTATTGTTCTCCAGCAGCCTGTCCAAGAAAACCAGCTAGGCGGAGGAAACGCTGCATGTACTCAGTACTATTTTCACTCGCCCTTTGGCGGATGGAATGGTACTCCCTCTTCAAGCGCTCTTGCTCGGCTCGAGGGAAAAACTGAAGAAAGAACAGCTCTTTGAAAGCTGCCCAAGTCAAAGTAAGGACCCACGCATCTCCTCCTTTGGCCTGCTTATAGGCCTTCCACCAAGCCAACGCGTCACCCTCGAACTTATACACAGCCAATCTGGTCTTAAAAGCATCATTACAATCCATCACGTCGAAGATCTTCTCCATATGGGAGATCCAATTCTCAGCATCAACAGGGGCTACTGCCTTCTCGAACGAACGGGGTTTCTGCTTATTGAAGCGCTCAAGCCAAGTATGAATAGTGACTGGTGGAGGATTACTACCCGAACCTACAGCACCAGTGCGGTACTCTTCGCGAACCTGCTCGCGAATCTGTGGGAGCATGGCATCCACGGCTGCCTGAACGGCCGCAGCGAGTTCAGCATCGGTACGAGTGTTCACCATCTGACATTTGCAAAAAGGGTTTAATGATTAAACGGTTAAAAGGTCAAAACGCGACAGAAGATAAACGTCGATTCTGAAGGAACCTAATGTCTACCCAATCCTCACAGGTCAAGTTTTAGAGCCTACAGGTCGAAAGCCTGAGCTCTGATACCATAATTGTAACGACCCAAACCCGCTCCGGAGAGTAGGCCGAAACGTCATAATCATGGTGTCATATCAAAGCATAATAAAGGCATAAAGTCATAAATGATAACATAGGACAAGGTGGAAAGCCGGAATCAAACATCGGCTCCCAATTATGAGATCAACATGAATAACGTAAAAGAAGTCTAAAGGACGAAACATGTGTCCAAGATAGCATAAATCTTTAAAGTGCAAAAGATAAAAGAAAGGAAGCTAAATAGGTCACTTCCTAAGCACACACTCTCTCATGCCCCATCTCCCTCTAGATACCTGCCGTATAAGAAAGAGAAAGAAATACGGCTGAGCATAACGCTCAGTGAACGGATATAATAACAATGTAAGTAATAAGTATGAATCCTGGATAATAAGTATAAAGCAGCGGAAAGATCATGAGTGTCATGGGGAAACCTGGAGAATGCGTCATGAAGAATAAGAAATAAACATGTAAAGCATGGTAATACGAGAAAGATGTCATGAAATATCATGGATAATATAAACATAAATAATAAGGAATGCCCACGAGCTCATATAATCATACATGTCATAATAATAATGTCGTGAATACATGCATATAATAGAGGGGCTGCCTCAACATGTAATAGAGGGGTGACCTCTTATAATAATATGGGTGGAGGGATCAGCTCCAATGTGATGGGATGTAGAGCACACACCAACCAATCACCATGAACGTGTAAACATGTAAACTAGGATGCACCCATACGCCCCTGAATAATAATGGCCAAACATGAAATATAATCTGGTAACATGAAAAGGGACGCCGCGTGAAATCACTCTCAACGCGAAAGAGTCGTGACACAGGTGCCTCATGTGTCACGGTCATGGTACCTCCATGACTAGGTGGTAAGTCATGTAAATCATGGTCATGCGTATATATAGCTCGGGCAATAGAATAAGTCATGAAATCAAACATGTAAAGGATCATGGCAAAAGACATAAAAATGGGGAAGCATAGCAGTTCTGGGGATGAATCATGAAAAGAAAGAATGTCCTTACTGAAAGGACGGAATATCCGTACCTTATGTCCAACAGTAACGGAAAGAGATGGATAAGAAGATGGAAGCTACTCCTGCTTAATGCGATCTACATGTTAAAGGACATATATAAGTTACTTGTTCATGATTAAGGTTACTTTCCATTTTTTGTAACTTTCTATTTTTAGTAACTTTCTATTTTTAGTAACTTTCTATTTTTAGTAACTTTCTATTTTTAGTAACTTTCTATTTTTAGTAACTTTCTATTTTTAGTAACTTTCTATTTTTATTAACTTTCTATTTTTAGTAACTTTCTATTTTTAGTAACTTTCTATTTTTAGTAACTTTCTATTTTTAGTAACTTTCTATTTTTAGTAACTTTCTATTTTTAGTAACTTTCTATTTTTAGTAACTTTCTATAATTAGCATGATTCCTTGATTAGTACGTTCCATGATTAACATATTCCATGATTAGTATGTTTCATGATTAGTATTCTTGTTATAAGCAAGTTTCTATATATCGTTAAGTTCCATAAATAGCATGTTTCTATAAATAGCAGGTTTCTATAATTAATATCAAAATGACATTTTCTACCCCCCAACTTATTTTTATCAGATCATAACAAATATAATAACATGCTTAAATCAGACCCTAAAAGTTCCAGAAAATACAAAAAAGTCCTTATACTCTTAAATAGCAATTCGGCTAACCAAAATAATTCACAAAACCCTAAGTCAAATTTTCCCAATCACAAACAACAAATATTTACCAATCATTGGCATTAATTACACCTGTAAAAAATAACAAAACCCTAACCCTAATTCATTTTAACCATTTTTTCTTTCCTTTTTCCTTATTTTCGAAAATTGGCAAACAATGATAAATCTCCAATAATTATTCGAATTACTTCTAAATTTTTCCAACAATTTTTCTGAGTTATATGAGGTATGAAAAACCTCAAAAAAATATAAAATAAATTTTACAATTATTTTATATGCCGATTTCAATACTAGCTAAAAATTAGGGTTTCGAATATGATTTGATTTATAAAATCAAAATAAAATGCATGAACATTTTTCTTATGCATAGATCGAACTTATAGGATGAAAAGTGAGTTGTAAAAATACCTTGGATGATCCTTAGTGATTTTATGAATTTATGAACCCGGTTGCTTATTCGAACCCAAAACCAATACCAAAATCGAACAAAGCCTTATAAAATCTTCCCACTATTTTTCCCACACTCCTTGACCTTCAAATCACCCAAGAAAAATCGTGCAAGCCTTGGAAAAAATCTTGTGCCATCACTTTTGGATTTTTAGGGTTTTGGTGGTTTTTAGTTTTAGAGTTTTACAAATTAAAAATGCTTAAGGAATATAATAAGGTATTTAGGCCGAAATATTGGGCTTTTAAAATGACTAAAATCTGATTTCTAATTTACCAATATTTATTTTGCCATTATCCTAATTTATCTTATTTAATTTGTAATGTATACTTATATAAATATTAATTAATTCGGCATAATTATTAATTATTTTTCTTGTATAACATAAAGTATTTTGATCTTACATAAATTTCATAATTGTTACTTGTTGCATTTTCATAATTTCTAACACTTAATGAATTTTATTTAAGCTTTTATAAAATTTTCTTTCATTAGGGGCATTTTGGTCATTTTACTCTTATTGAGATTTTTAGGTTTTACAACTCTTCCCCCCTAAAAGAAAAAGTGATAACTTTTGGTGTACAAAATTATGGAGGTTCAAAATAAGTTGGGTTCAAACAACTTGGTTCTAAACAAGTTGGGTTCAAACAACTTGGTTCTAAACAAGTTGGGTTCAAACAAGTTGGGTTCCAACAACTTGGACCTGGTGTTGAAACAGGATTCCATGAAGTACAAGATGAAAAACGTGTTTGTTTGAGGTGGAACTACAGGGAGCTCAAAGGGATCATGAAGCTGATGTTTTTAGGTTAGTAACGATGATACTGCAGTGGCTCAAAGACGATTGGAGGATAAGCAACCTAAAGAATAGACAAACACGGACTGCTTGGTAAAGGAGCAGGAAAATGTACACCTTGGTATAAAGGTGGGGGCAAACATTACGGTAACTGGAGTAC
>BQNB010110002.1:0-22639 GCA_026074375.1 Tanacetum coccineum
AATGGGTCGGGTTGGCCCGATAAGTTTTCTTCACTTTTGGCTTGGCTTTGACTTTGACTTTACGGGGTTGACTTTTCAGTTGACTTTGACTTCGATTTTGACTTTGTCTTTTCACGCTCTTCCATTCTGTGCTCGGTTTTGTCGTTTTTGGCTTGATTTTTCGTCCTTTTCTTAGATATCCGTTTCCTGCACAATATAAATGAAAACATACAAATACAATGTATTGTTGGTACGTTTTTTGGTCATTTAAGTCCAGTTATTGTGGAAAATGGTATGTGTATTTAAGCACATACCAAAATCTCCCATACTAAACTATTGCGTGTCCTCACGTAATGCTATAAGTAAGCGCTTAGAAAACTAAGAATCTTAATCCCCCTCGACTAATAACCTCGAAAAGTAGCTAAGTGTTCGCCAAGGGGAAATAAAGAATCAAAAGCTTTGAAAAGCCCCGTTTTTACCATTTTTAAATGTATTCACTTATTCCTACACCTATTTTTGTTCTTTTCATTTTCTCATTTTTTTGTACTTTTCTTTTTAAGCAACTAACTAACATATTTGACTTTCGTTATTTTATAACTTTTAGGGATCATAGAACAAGACGCATTTCAATCCTAAAATGCTCAAAAAGGATAAATACAACCGTTTTCCGACTTTTCACTTATTGCCAAACCAAGCTTAAAACGATATCACCAATTAAATTATAATTTAGATGCAAACTCTACTCATAGTTGCACTTTGTGAACTGTTCACTCCCACAATTATTATTTATTAGAGTGAATGTGCCATTTTGAATTTACAAAACCATGACAACGTTTTAGCAAAATTCTTTTCTTCACGTTCTCGACCCGAGAATAATGAGTTTTAAAAGGAGAGATCATCCCATGTAGCGACTTCGTCCGGCAAAATCCCAAACATTCTGCGGCTAAGTTACCCAGGCTGTTGATCACCCCACTAAGAGACTATATCGGACTCATCTGGACCTTCTGTTTCAAAAACTCTGTAAGGTCTCCCGTATATACATAGCTTATTTAGAAAAACTTTAAAATGAAATAGTCGTAGTTCAAAAGCATATTTAAATTAAGAAAAAGAAGATTTTCCCTATAATTTATGACCTCACATTTACTAAACTTAATATTATAATTCATTCTTAAGGAAATCCTCGACCTTTTAAAAGGCTGCAACATCGGTTGTGAGCCGGCAAGATGCAACAAACTTTTATCAGTATCGGATTATTATTCTTACTATGGGCTTTCTTTAGAAGGCTGTAACATCGGTTGTGAGCCGGCAAGATGCAGCAAACTTTTATCAGCCCACAGTTTATAATTATTTTTACCACATTTTTTTAACATATAATACCATGATATAGAGAAAATTTCGTTTTAGAAAATTTAAGTATAAATTTGAACTAAGACTAAAAAATATTATTGACTACATCTAAAAAATTGTTGATTTAAGTTTAATTTTCAAAAATAGCACGTATTATTAGTCCCGGTTACGGAAGCTTATTTAGAAAAAGCCACAAAACTTACACTTTCTGAGCTCTTAAAATTTCCTAAATAATCTTTGTTTAAGCATCTCCAACTCATACTAACTCATATCAATTTTTCGTTCTTATTATTCGCGAATTTCCAACTACCTTAGTCTAGAAAGTTAAGGAACAAGCTGAGCTCAACCGACGCTCGATCGAGTCAAAATTATTCTATTCTAAACCCAGCATGAAATCAAAATTGTTGACAAAACACTGGAGTTTATTTTTGAAAATTTTTGAAATTTTTTCATTTTTTTAAATTTTTTGTGGTAAAAACGGGATTACGCGAAAACAACGACTGCAGGCATAATCAAATCGATAGATCCCTGGTATGTGCTTAAATACACATACCTTTTACCTTTAAAAACGAGCTGAAATAACCAAAAACAACTTAAAATGCCAAAGATACGCTTGTTTTGCTAAATGTATTGTGCAGGAACGGATAACCAAGAAAAGGACGAAAAACAAAGCCAAAACGACAAAACCGGACTCGGAACGGAAAAGCTGTGAAGGACAAAGCCAAAGCAAAGCCAAAGATCAGAAAAGTCAAAGTCAAAGTCAACTCAACAAATTAACAGTCAATACCGGAGCCGTAATTGAAGAATACTATTGGTTGCAATCTCAACCCATCTGATGGGCCGGGAAAGCCCAATAGTATATTTGTGAAGACCAAATGGGCCCTCAATCAATGACAACAGCCCATTTGTGTGCATTTGACAAAGACTGTGAAGACTTTGAAGGCCCAATCTTAGCCCTTGAACAAGCCAATCTCAGCCATTGTACACACAAAACCCACCCAAACCTTATTGGGCCTTAAAAAGCCCAATAACATAAGCCTAAACCTGATTGGGCCCAGACACACTTAATTGGGCCCAATACAAGCCCACAAACCCCTATTGGGCCCAGACACACCAAATTGGGCCCAATACAAAACCCAAAGCCCAATAAAAGCCCAAAAACAATTTTTTATAAAACCTCAGGGACTGAAATTGTCAATTTTGAAAATGTTTTATAAAGGAAAAGTGTTTTAAAAAAAAGATAGGTAACTGTATTTGGTAATTTTAACAAAACCTTTTTATCCTCTTTATAAACACAAGGCTGAAACTGCAAATACACCCATTCTTTCTCTGTAATTCTTTGTTTATAAAATACAAGGGCTGTTTATGCCACTTTTTAAACTCGTTTTATAACTAAAAAGAAAAGAAACACGAAATGGAAAAGAGCTAGAAGTTGAGGGGTTCTTCTTGGGCAAATGAAACTTTTCAAACCTGCAGCCAATAACCGCTCACCCCTCACTCCCTTTCCCGCCAAACTCCTAGAACCCCCCACCATCACGAGTTAACACTCCTTCTTTTACCCAAACCATCCTTTACCCAGTCCAACCCTTTCCCACCTCCCACTAACCTGTTAAACCCGCCACGCTGGCAATCCCCCATAATCCAAGAAAAATCAATGGCGGGATTAAGCTAAAAACACAAATGGAGGGCTAGGATTTGTTGCTGAGGCTTCACTCTCACAACTAACACAACAAGAAGAAGAAAGAAGACTTGGGACTTCTATAAATTCAAGAAAACACAAGCCGAAAACCACACACAAGTTTTAGTTTAACTTTTCTTAATTAATTTTTAATCAACTTGTAATTTAAGTTTCAGCTTGCTTTTTAAGTTAATGTTACGATTTAAAAAAAAGTTTTATTTCATAGTTAATTAAAGTTATACTAAGTTTCTTTGTGATTTTCCAGCATTATTCGTCTTTTAAAATCTTTGTTATTCTGGAGAGAAATTGTAGTACTGGTTTCTTTTACCTATACTGTCACTAACATTCACTTTACCTTCATTATTGTTAAAGTATAATCAAGTAGAAAAAGTCATTCGGCTTATTTATGGGGGTGTGTGGGATAAACTCAAGAATGGTCAATTGTGTGTGTCCACTGGGTCACAAAACACTCAGCCTCTCAAGGGCTGAGTGTGTGTGGCTTAATTAGGCTAAAGAGATCATACCCTTTAAGTAAAAAATTAGATTTTAGTGCAATCACTTCCTTGCAAGATTTTTACAAGGAAAATAAGCTCAAAAAGCTTAAGCAGCTTAAGACAGCCTTAAGCAGCTCATTGTTTGAGCTTATTTAGTCACAAAAAGACCAACTTTAAAAGGCCATTTTTCTCCTGTCCCTTTCACTTTGACAAATAAGTCAAAATTATTGCTTTGCCACTTTTTTTTTGAAAAACACCAACTTGTAGCCCCAAATTCAGCAGCTATTTATTGTTTTTAAAAGCTAAGTTTTTGAGCATAAGCTCATTTCCCATATCTCTAAATCTGTTTGAGGTTGGTTTCAAAGATTAAGCCATTTTGAGCTTATTTGGCTTAAGCCAAAAAGCCACTTATTTCTGTTGGCAGTTTACCCTGGTGCTGAGCACCAATTTCAGCACTCTTATCTGGCTCATTTTGTATTATACTAAGGATCTTTGGCTTTTATTGTAGCTTATTAGTAGTCTCTTTAAACCCCCACATAAGTTTTGTAGCTTAACTCACTCTTTAGCAAGCTTAATCTAGCTTAAAGTCCCTTTTTTTTTGCTTTTTAAAATAAAAACTGTCATTAAGCTTAAAATTGTTTTCCAAAGCTTAATCTAGGGCTTAATCCTAGTGACCTAGCTTAATTTAGATACCCTTAAGTTTGTTAGCTTATATTCCCATCAAGTTGTAGCTTATTTTGAGCTCTGTAAGCTCCACAGAATTTGCCAATAAGCTTTTTCAAGCTATAACTTTCTTCAGCCCTAAAGCTCACATTTTTAGCTTAATTCATCATCACCCATTTCGACTTATACACCTTTTAGGAAAAATGTTGCTCAATAAGCCCCTGAATAATTTGCTGTTTTGAGTTTTTGTCCAATAAGCACCTTGGAACGCCAATTTGTATTGCAGGGTCCACCCAGGGACCATTTGTGTAATTTCTATTTTTTGTTAACTTAGTTTAGTCCCTAAGTGTTATCTACCGGGTACCGTTAGATCCTTTTGTCCTTTCACCTGTTAGTCCCTATGTTAACATTTGTTTAGTTAATTTAATTTAATTAATTTAAATTAGGGTTAGATTTAATTAGTTTAATTACTTTTAATTTCAAACATAACATTTAGGGCTTTTTATATTTTTAGATTTCCTCAACTTTTTGCTTTATTTTAATTTGATTTTATTTCCAGCTTTTTTTTTGTAGTATATTATCTTTTTCTGTCGTTTATATTTAACTAGTTTTATAAATAGTTTTTTAATTTCCTTAGAAAATGCATAAAAAATACAAAAATTAACATAAAAAGATATTGTTCTTTTTATAAAATTTTCTTTCAATCGGTCAGTTTATATTAAAAATATAAAAACTTGGTGTAGGGTAATTGTTGCTTAAAATTCCATTCCGGGCCCGTTTACGAAGCCCGAGTTTCGTTTCTTACCGTTTTGTTTTCGTTTTAAACCCCGATTTTGAAATTTTTTACATTTTCTTTTAAGTTAGAATTATTTTTGATTTATAAAAATTTTTAAAATTAATTTTAAAGCGGACTTTTATTATATAATTTTTAGTGTAGGGCTTGCGGATTTAATTTCGTATCTATAATTTGCATGTTTATTTGTTTATTAGTTTTAAGTATCGTAGTTTAAGTATTTTTTAGCCTAATTATGTCCCCCCGTATTACATTAAGTTCCCATTTCCCACTGCTTGTTTCCTGTAGAATAATTTTAGTTTTCTTAAATTAATTGTTAGTTAATCTAGTTAAAAATCAAAAAATCAGTTTTGTTTCTCAATTCAAATCATCTAATTCATTTCGTATCGAGTTTACCATTCCAGCCTCGATGGGATTTTACACCCAGAAAACTCCATACTAACTGTCTCGTATCATTGATTGATGGTTTTTATACACTTCTTTTATAGATTTTATATGTTAATTTATATTAGATTATATATATTTAGTGTAATCACAAACCGATCAATTTTTGGGCGCCGTCTGCCCGTGGAGGCTGTGCAAACGTTGTCGATACGTTTGACCAATTGCTTTTGAAACGGTGAATATCTTTATTAAAAAATATTAAAAAAAAATAAAAAAAAAAAAAAATGTCAAAAAATATAAAAACATTGTCCATAATAAAAAAGTAATAAAATTCCACAACATGTGAAAAATACCAAAATATAATATTCCTCAACTAGGTATTATCATAATAAGTTCCGGTGAACTTGTTGGTTCCCATATTCGAACAAAAGATTTAAAAACTTGCCTTTTGTGGTCTCTTACACAACCGTACGGCTCACCCTCGAAATTGAACAAACCAAAATGGGTATAAGTGAGGGTTTGTTCCTAGAAACTAGGACCCGAAAGAGAAATAAGCTTTCGCGCTATTCCTACTCCTACGCTCTACCTCTGTGAGTTTAATCTTTTGAGAGCTACCGTGAATAAGCAGATTAATTTTTGGTTTAAGTTTGACCTATCTCCTTTGTCCGTTAAAATAAGAAATTGTAATCAATCTTTGAAAAAAAAACCAAAAAAAAAAAAAAAAAAAAAAAGCAAAAAAAAAAAATTAGAGTAAATTTTTTCCTTTTGTAACTCCTATTTTTCATGCGCAACTCGTTCTCCAAGCCCGAGACGTCGACAACCACTAGGTTTCGACAAGACATCTGTTTGCATCACTAACTTGTGAGAAACCTGATTAACCTCCGCCATAGTTCGCGATGGGCCGATGATCGTACTATGGCGCAATTGCCTCGAGAGCACCCACCGAGGGTTACGAGGATGCGATAGTTATTCCGGAAATCACCGGCGAATAACTTTGAGATCAAGCATGGCTTCTGAATCATGTTCGGAACAAGCAATTTTTTGGACAACGATATAGAAGACACCACATGCTCACATCCGATATTTCACATCAAGATCACTTCTACGATGAAGATTCCGAACGTACCAAATACTCTGGCGTTAAGCTATGCATTCTCCTCCGTTTTCCCCCCTCTCGAAGGGCAGTCTGGCCCGATTTGGTAAAAAAGAACCCCCTCGGTCGATTGAAACATGACGATCTGTTTCGAAATTATTAACAAATTCTCTTTCCCGCCCTCTAAAACGACAACATCTCCATTCCAGAGATGAAATCACGAGATTTCAGCAAAAAATTTGATGAGGACGTTTATGGAGGCTTGGGAATCGTTTCAATGATCTTCTAAGGGGATGCCCGTCATCATGGTTATCAGATTGCAATCAACTCGATACCATTCTATAATCCTTAAATCAAATGATCAAGATGCATTTGAACTCACAGCTGCCGTGTAACTTTCTTAGACAAAATGCCTCGAGAATGTTTTAATTTAAAATTATCGAGAGCAAGTCTAAGGTACGACCATCAAGAAACACAGCTGTTGTAATCTAAAAGTGAGTACAAGCTCTTCACCCCAGCTATTTCATCTGATGGTGTTGGCAGAATCTCAAAGACATGGTCGGGCACTAAATTAGTATTCAAGATAGAAAGAAACCAAACCCCAGCTCCTCCTGCCCGGCCGTGAAAGCGGTTGAACAAAGGTTGTGTAACTTGTGGGGGAGGTCATGACTTATCAAAACTGTCCAGCCACTAACAGCAACATGTTACCATGACAACATTCAAGAGTATTTTCCCAGGCCGATGCGGCTAATTTTAAATCAAGCTAATTCTGGTTATCGACCTCCGATGGTCTCAAATCAAATTCGACCGTCCTGTTTTCCCTCCAGTTTCAGAATCGCAGCATTTAGTCCAAAACAATTTTTTTTTCAAGTGCGAGGAAATAACTTCAATCAAAACAGAGGGAAACAATTTCAACCAAGGTCAAATTTTATCGACCTCTACGGTTCATCACCCAGTATTAATCAACCAGTACTCATCAAGGACCGCTCCTCAACACACGGTGTTTTCAAAAACAGATATTGAAAGATATGTCACAGCCAATGATGCATTGGTTAGATACATGCAAAACCAAAGGTCAAAACCTGCAATCCCGAAATGGCAAATTTGACTGACGAGGCTTTCAAAATTTGTTTACTACGCGTGAATACAAGCTTTCTACTTCTGTTCTGGAGACTCTTCCTGTAACACTGATACCACCCAAAGGAAGATTTTAAAAGGATTCACTACCCGCATGGTGTTACCATCCAAGGACCGAAAAGCCGTAATCATGACACTTGAGGTGACAAAGACAAACGTGCCGTTCCTTGCTAAATAACGGAAGTCACCGAAGACGTCCCACCTCCTGTTTTTCAAAATTCAAACATCGTAATCCAAATCCTAGCCCAATTTTACTCCTGTTTGTTACTTTCCAGCTCCTATAGCATCAATTCAGTTGCCATCATCGAAGAAATGATGAAAGGGCGCAAGGAAAAAGCTAACGATCAAATCGAGAAATTCTAGGAAATCTTTAAGTATTAAGTTTCGAGATTAGCTTTAAAACCGAGCCTTGATGCTCATAGCCTAAATTTGCTTCGACTTTAAAATACCTTGATTGGAAACAAGGACAAAATTAAGGCGAATTGGCGAAGACTCCTTAAAGGAGAACTGTTCAGCGGTCCATCCCTCAACAATTAACCAAAGAAACTTGAGACCCTGTGGCCGATTCTGATGCCATGTGATTTACCGGTGGATTACTTACATGCAATGACGCATTGGCGCGATCTTGGTGCGAGCATTAATCTCATGCTTATCCTGTATGGAAAGAGTCTAATCTCTTTCTGGAATTGGACCCCAACTTGCTTGACATTAGAACTAGCATAACCGTTCTAATCACTGAAACCAATCGGTATGTGCTGTAGATGTCTTTGTAAAGGGGTGGGAAAATTTCAATTCCAGCTGACTTCGTAGGTGTTGATTTGAAACCAGAACCCCCGAGTGTTTCTTGGGGGCCCTTAGTTTCTCAGGCGTTGGTTTTCTTAAAAACAAGTCTTGCTTTGATAGATGTCTATGAAGGCGAGATTACCCTGTCGTGTTGGGCAATAAGAAGCCTACACATTCGAACTTGGACCACAACTTCAAAATACAACAGCTGTTACAACAATGACGGTCAACAAAATCGACGTCATCGAAATGGCTTGTGATGAGTATTCTCAAGAGGTCCTAGGATTTTCAAGTGTGGTCGCGAGTGGCAATCCCACTCCATATTTTGAGCCTATTGTATCTACTGCTTCTCCAGCTCTCACTCCTTTCGGGGACAGTGATTTTCTCTTAATGGAAGAAGGCAGATGTCGTGTTCTTGCTCTAAGAAGATATCCAACTTCATCTAAGTTGATCCAACTTTATCAGATTCCTGAGGGGGACATCCTGATTCTAGAAGCAATTTTGAACAGTGAACCACCACCCTCCCTTCCCAAATTCATGGAACAGATTTATGCCTGGAGGTAGGAAAGAACTCAAACTCTTGAAGCTAAAACCGTTTGAACCTTCCTTTAATGAGACTCCTCCCAGGTGAACTAAAGTAATTGCCACCCCATCTTTGAATACGCATTTTTAGAAGGCGACACAAATTGACCTGTCATCAGTGCTAAAGACTGTAAAAGATGAAGGAAAAGGCAAGCACTTTCTCAAGGTTCACACTCCAAGTCCCACAAGGCGAGCGTCGCTTGAAACTCTCCGACATAAGGGTGTTTACCCGGATTTTGTATCTCACAAAATTGTTAATGGAAAGAGGACTATGAACCATCTGGCAAATCAGAGAAGGGTAAAACCCAAAAAATTCACGATGTTTATTCAAAAAGGAGGTTGAAAAACTCCTGACGCTGGGATTCGATTACCCCCATCTCTGACAGCCCTTGGTTGAGCCCCGGTAACACTCTCTGCGTACCTTAAAAAAAAAGGAGGTATGACTGTCAACAACAAATAAGATAATGAGCTGATGTCCTACTCGATTGTCACGAAAGAGGCGATATGTATTGATTACAGGAAAGCTTAAGATGAAGCCAACCCAATAAGAACCACTTCCCGTTTCCGATTCATGGATCAATGCCGAGAGACTAGCAGGAAATGAATAATTACGTTCCCTTATGGCTCCTTTCTCCCAGGATACTTTCAGATCCCAATTGACCAAAAATTCAGGAAAAAGACAACCTTCACATTGCCCATAACGAACTTTTGCTTTATCGTCGGCATGCCGTTTGGGCTATGCAAATGCTCCGGCACGGTTCCAAAGATGTAGGATGGCAAAATCTCCCACGGATAATTGAAAAAACGATGGAATATTCATGGTATGACTTTTCGGTCTTTGGAGACTCTTTTTCGACGTGCCTAACCCATTAGAAAAGATGTTGAAACGGTGTGATGAGCACCAATTTGTCTCTAAAACTGGGAAAAGAGAGAGCCAGTTCTGTGAAGAAGGCATAGTTTCGCGGACATAAAATCTAAGTCGGGACTGGAGGTTGATAAAAGCTAAATCGAATAGTAATAGCCAACTCCCATCCGACTACGTCTGTCTAAGGTGTCCGTATTTCCTTGCACGCCGGTTTTTACCGGCGATTAGTCAGGACTTCTATTTCTCAGAAAATTTTGCACCGCCTAGGACTCATTGCTTGTAAAAAAAAGGAGACTCCGTTTGTCTTTTCTGCAAGAGTGTGTCGATTCCTTTAACAACACTCAAAAGAAATTGACTGAGGCTTCCGATCTTAATTGCTTCCCAGACTGGACCTAGCCTTTTTGGAACTATGTCGATGCTAGCGACTTCGCTTTGGGGCACAGTCCCTCGAGCAAGAAAAAAGAAACGAGCATTTTTCAACCTATACACTATGCTAGCAAACTAAGAAAACGAGGCTCAAACTCTTACACTACTAACGAAAAAGAATTTAACTTCCTGTGGTGTATGCCTTTGAGAAGTTTTCCCGGGTCATATCTTGTTAGGTCAATAAGCATAGTGTATACTGACCCACATCTGTCCATCAAGTAGCTCTTCAGAATGATGCTAAGGCAAGACTCATGCGTGGGATCTTAATGTGCTCCAAGAATTTGATATTGAAATTCCGAGACAAAAAAGCAAAAAGAAAATCCTCGCCCCGATCACTGTCTCAGACTAAAAAAAGAAAATCCACATCTAAAGACAAACTCGAAAACAAAGAAAATCAAAATGAAGCATTTCCTTTCCCTCCGCGAGACTCTTGGTTCGTTGCCACTTTCAAGAGCAAAGTTACCTCCATGGTTTTGCAGATTTTGCAAACTACCATGCGGGAAATTCGTGATTACGGAAATGACATCCCACAAAAAATAAATTCTTCATGGCGATGTCAAACACTATTTCTGGATGAATCCTTTCCTGTTAAAGATCTGTGCTGATCGTGATAAGACGTACGGTGTTTCCTGGCCAAGAAGCTTTTAGGACATTCTCAAAGCTGTCACAGAGTGGACCTACTGGGGGACACTATGGTGCCAATTACAACGCAAGAAAGAATCTTTGAATTCAGGATTCTAATTGGCCCCACCATCTTACAAGGATGCCCAGACTTTGTCACCCTTTGACATTTGTCAACGTCAAGGAAAAATTAAGCGCAACGTATGAGATGCCACCAAACTCCATCCCAAGTTTGCGAAAATCTTTGACATTCTGGAGCAATTGATTTTATGGGCCGTTTCCCCCCGTCTTCAAAGGAGGAAACAGTACAAACGTACTCGTTGGCTTTTGACTAGTTGTCAAAATGGGTCGAAGCAAAAGCCGCTCTCCCCACCAATGATGCCCAGTTGTCCTGTAAATTTTTTGAAAACTCCTCTTCTCTCGATATTGGTGCAAACCCCCGAGCATCAATAAGTGATCGCGGAACTCACTTTTTTGCAATGACCAATTTTTACAAAGGTCTGCTTAATATGGAGTAACTCATCGTCTCTCCAAAACCGCATACACCCACAAACAAGTGGGCAAGATTAGGTCAAAATCGTGGTTTAAAAGCGTATACTTGAAAGAACCGTGGGAGAAAAGTCGTGCTCCTGGTCGGTATATTAGATATGCTTTATGGGCCGTTACCGCACAGCGTACAAAACACCCATGCGGGTGTACTCCATATAAGACTTGTGTACGGGAAGGCATGTCATCTAACCGATCGATAGCTAGAGTACACAAAACCTACTGGTCTCAGCAGGCATACCAATTTTGATATTCAAAGACAGCGGGAGCACTAGGAAAGTTCAACTGAATGAACTTAATAACTCGCCGGATCAGGCCTACGCGAACCTCTGGATCTAAAAGAGAATAATCAAGAGAAAGCTCGATGCTAAGATCAAAACCGCGTGGTTCAAACGTTCTGGGTGATCCGTGTCCCTCCTCTCCAACTCTAGACCTGAGATTTTCTCGGGCAAATTAAAAATCCGTTTGTCAGGACCATTCACCGTTGTCCAATTTTTCCTTATGGCAGACCGTCGAGCTATCTCAAAACTCCGGGCCCAACTTTAAAGTGAATGGTCATCGTATCAAACATTACATTGAGAAGGGGACCGTACCATACCGAGGTTTTCCCAGATCTCCAAACGTTCCCCATGACCATAAATTCGTGGGAACGGGTTCCAATGCGTCTGGACCCTAAACAAGCCTTCGTGGGAAGGCCAACCCCAGCCTTATCCGTAGTAGTGTAATAATTAATAGTGTTTTTGTGTGAGATGTTTATATTTTCCATTATCCATGTTGTGGTGTCTTTGTATGTTCCAGGTATTCCCGGATTGTGAAGGTGGCTCTCGATTCTGTCATTTTTAACTCGACTTCGCATCCTCAGCTTCATTTGGGAATCCAGTATCCAAATCTTATCGACTAACGTTTTTCTTTTGGCATACCTCATAAACGGCCTTAGATTTACGTAGATACCACTTAAAACATCGAGGACGATGTTTAGTTCTAGTATGGGGGGGGAATCGTCGATTTGTTTTTTGCCTGCTGTCGTTTTTATCGACGCAATCCATCCCGTTTTTAAAAACCCACCCAAATTTTGCAAAAATAACCAAAAAAAATATGAAATGAAAAAAAAAAAAAAAAAATGGAAAGAAAAAAAAAAAAAAAAAAAAAACTATAAATTATTTTTTCAAAAATAGAATAAGTGGTTTTTTGGTCTTTTTTAAGTATGAATAAAAATTTTTGACTCGACCGGGCGTGTTGTAGCCCTAGCTAGTTCATTTTAAAGGCCAAAGCTTTCCACGAATTCTATTGCTTTTGAATTCTTAAGTGAAGAACGAGAAATGAATAAGAGTTAAATATAAGTGTTATGTTTCAAGCAAGATTCGACTAAAAACTAATATGAATAACGTTGTGTTTTTTTCGTCCATAAGCTTCTAATCCGCCAATCAAACGTGTTCGATCAATTCGCTAAGTCAATCGATGGTATTCAGAAAAAGCTTCAAATTTGTGACTTGATTCTTTAAAAGCAAAAGTTTTTTGAAAAGATTTAATATAGCATACAGTTTATCTAGATGGGAGCAAAGTAATAGATGTGTCTGATATCCCACTCTCCGCTGAAACCACGAGGTGGGGGGTTCAAACTAAGACATCGTTGCTTCTAAGGACATGGTGTGTCGTGATATCTCACTGGGAAAAATCTAGGTGAGGGTTCAAACTAAGACACTATTCATTAGCCATATTAGGAAGAAGGTGTGATGGGATTTCCCCACTATACGCTAGCAACGGGTCCAGGTGTGTTCAAACAAAACACCCAGACGTTGGTTGTGATATCCTACTAGGGAGCGAGGCCTAGGTAGGTGTTCAAACTAAGCAACGCATTCCTAGCTTAAAGTTTATGTTAAAAAAAAAAAAAAAAAAAAAAAAAAAAAAAAAAAAAAAAAAAAAAAAAAAAAAAAAAAAAATTTTTGAAATCTATAAAATCAAGGTTTGCAAAGTCTTAATAAAATGTTAGCTTTGAGTCACATTTCATTTTGTACTATGAGAAAAGTTATCTAATGGTTGAGTTAAATCAATCAACACACACGGTGAATCATTATCCCCTGTCGAGTTCCAAAGTTGCACAGTCCAAGTATAGAGCTTTACAACCGAAACTTATATCGACAATGACTCGGTTTAATTGCTTGGTTTGGAGCGAGTGAAAAATCGGGGACGGATGAAATTTTTCCGTCCGGACACCGTAGATCATTCACGGACGTTTCTCACTCATGATCCCATTGTGAATGTAAATAAGAAAGACAAACCATTCAAACATCCCAAAAAAATTAGAGTAGTGTCAATGTACATACAAAATAACGTTTTAACGGGATTGTCGAAGCTATTGATTCTTTCCTTTGGACTAAACACTTTGCTAACTTTCCATAGTTATTATCGGAGGGGGTCAAAGTCTTAGGTTTTCGTAAATGCGTAGTTCAATAGCATTGGCGTGGACAAGCGGCAATACCTTAGTATGGGGGGGGGGATTTTTTGGTATGTGCTTAAATACAACATACCTTTTAACCTGTAAAAACGACTGAATTAACAAAAACGACTTAATATGCCAAGATAACGCTGTTTTGGCTAAATGTTTGTGCCGAACGGATAACCAATAAAGGACGAAGAAACAAATCCAAAAACGACTACACCGGACTCGGAACGGAAAAGCTGTGAAGGACAAAGCCAAGCAAAGCAATGATCAGAAAAAGTCAAAGTCAAAGTCAACTCAACAAATTAACGTCAATACCCGGACCGTCATTGAAAGAATATATTGGTTGCCATCTCAACCCATCTGATGGGCCGGAAAGCCCATCGTATTATTTGTGAGACCAAATGGGCCCTCAATCATTGACAAGCAGCCCGATTTGTGTCATTTGACAAAGACTGTGAAGACTGGAAGGCCAATCTTAGCCCTTGAACAAGCCAATACTCACCATTGTACTCTGACAAAAGCACAACCCAAACCTTATTGGGCCTTAAAAAGCCAATAACATAAAGCCTATACCTGTTTGGAGCCCAGACATTTCACTAATTGGCCCAATACAAGCCCACAAACCCTATTGGCCCAGACGAACACAAATTGGGCCCCATAAAAAATAATAATATAAGATTAAAATTAATTAAGATTATAAAGAAATAAAATTTAAAAGTAATAAAATAATAAATTATAAAAAATTAAAAAAATGAAAGAAAAATAAAAGTTAAAAATACCAAACCCAAAGCCCATAAAACCCAAAAACAGAATTTTTTATAAAACCTCAGGGACTGAAATTGTCAATTTTTGAAAATTGGTATAAAGGAAAGTGTTTTAAAAAATGAGAGGGACTTGAATTGTAATTTTAACAAATCCTTTTACTCTTTTGATAAACCACAAGGCGAAACTACTGCAATACACCATTCTTGCTTTAATCTTGTTTTATAAAAATACAAGGGGCTTTTATGCCGACGTTTTAAATCTCGTTTTATAACTACTAAAAAAAAAGAAAAAGATAACACTGAAATGGAAAAACGAGAGGCTAGAATTTGAGGGTTCTTCTTGGGCAAATGAAATCATTCAAACCTCTGCCTTTAACCGCTCACCTGGAGACCCTCACGTCCCTTTCCCCGCCCAACTCCTAGAACCCACCCCCACCATCGACGAGGTTAACACTCCTTTCTTTTAACCCAAACCGACCTTTACCGCAGTCCAACCCGTTTTTCCCACCCGTCCCACTAACCTGTTTAAACCCGCCACGCTGGCAATCCCCCATAATCCAAGAAGAAATCTCAATGGCGGGATAAGCTAAAAACACAAATGGAGGGCTAGATTTGTTTGCTGACGAGCTCACTCTCACATCTAACACAACAAGAAGAAGAAGAAGACTTGGGACTTCTATAAATCAAAGAAAACACAAGCCGAAAACCTCACAAAAACGCACACAAGATTTTAGTTTAACTTTCTTAATTAATTTTTAATCAACTTGTAATTTAAGTTTTCACAGCTTGGCTTTTTAATGTAATGGTTACGGATTTAAAAGTTTAAGTTCAAGTTTTTTAAAGTTGATACTAAGTTTCTTGTGATTTTCAACATTATTCGTCTTTTAAATTCTTTGTTAATCTTGAGAGAATTGTAGTACTTGTTTCTTTTTAACTATACTGGCACTAACATTCACTTTACCTTAATTATTTTTAAGTATAATCAAGTAAAAAAAACCATTCGGCTTATTTAAGGGGGTGTTTGGGAAAACCTCAAAATGCCGTCAATTTGTGTGTGGTCATTGGGTTTACAAACACGTCAGCCCCAAGGCTGAGTGTGGTGTGCTTTAATTAGGCTAAATAGATCATACCCTTTAGTAAAAAAATTAATTTTAGTGCATATTCACTTTCCCTTGCAAGTTTATAACAAGGAAAATAAGCTCAAAAGCTTAAGCCTGCTTAGACAGCTTAGCGAGCCCATTTTTTGAGCGATTGTAGTCACAAAAACCAATTTAAAAAAAAAGTACCATGGTTTTTCTGTCCCTTTCACTTTGAAAAATAAGTTACAAAATTATTGCTTTGCCACATTTTTTATGAAAAACAAACCAACTTGATAGCCCCAAATTCAAGCAGCTATTTATTGTTTTTAAAAGCTAAGTTAGTTGGAGCATAAGCTCATTTTTCCTCCATATCTCTAAATCTGTTTGAGGTTGGGTTTCATAGATTAAAGCCATTTGAGCTTATTTGGCTGAAAAGCCAAAAAGCCACTTAATTTCTTGCAGTTTACCCTTGGTCTGAGCACCAATTTCACACTCTTTTTCTGGCTCCTTTTTTGATTGAAGAACTTAGGATCTTTGGCTTTTTATGTGTATTATTAGTAGTTCTTTAAACCCCCATAGTTTTGTAGCTTAACTCACTCTTTAGCATAGCTTAGATCTAGCTTAAAGTGCACTTTTTTCTGTTTTAAATAAAAACTGTCATATAGCTTAAATTGTTTTCCAGCTTATTCTAGGGCTTAATCTAGTGACCTAGTATATTAGGAAACCCTTAGGTTGTAGCTTATTCCCTCAGTTGTAGCTTATTTTGAGCTCATTAGCTCCATGAATATGCAATAAGCTTTTCAAGTTATAACTTTCTGTCAGCACCAAAAGCGTCACATTTTTAGCTTATTCAGCCCATTCACAGCTTATAACCACCTTTAGAAAAAATGGTGCCAATAAGCCCCTAAAAAAAATAATTGCTGTTTTTGAGATTTGGTCCAATAAGCACCTTGGCCCCACGTTGAAATCGGGTCCACCTCAGGACCATTTGTTAATTTCATCTTTTTGGTTAACTTAGTTAGTCCCTAGTGTTAACTAGCCTGTTACCCGTTAGTCCTTTTGTCCCTTTTCTCTGTTAGATCTCTTAGGTTAACATTAGTTAGTTAATTTTTTAAAAAAAATTTAAGTTATTTAAATTAGGTTAATTAATTATTTAATTACTTTTAATTCAACCATAACTTTTAGGGCTTTATATTTTTTAGATTTCTCAACTTTTTCTTTTATTATAAATTTGATTTTTTCAGAATTTTTTAGTAGTTATATTTCTGTCTTTTATATTGATTAGTTTTAAATAGTTTTTAATCTTAGAAAATTCATAAAAAATACAAAAATTAACAAAAAAATATTTTTCTTTTTTATAAAATTTTCTTTAATCGGTTAGTTTATATTAAAAATATAAAAACTTGTGTAGGGTAATTTTTGCTTAAAATTCAGTTCCGGGCCCGTTTACGAAGCCCGGAGTTTTCGTTTCTTACCGTGTTGTTCGTTTTGAACGACCGTTTTTTGAAAATTTTTAACATTTTTCTTTTAAGTTAGAATATTTTGATTTTTTAAATTTAAATAATTAATTTTAGGACGTTATTTTTATAAATTCTTTTAGTTGTAGGCTTGCGATTTAATTTCCCGGTATTCATAAATTGCAATGTGTAATTTAAGTTTATTATGTTATAATTATCTAAGTAAGTATTTTTAGCCTAATTAATGTTCCCCGTAGTATATTTAAGTTGCCCATTTCCCACTGCTTGTTTTCCGTAAAGTAATTTAGTTTTCTTTAATTAATTTTAGTTTTTATCTAGTTAAAAATCAAAATCATTTGTTTCTCAATTCAAATCATCAATTCATTCGTATCGATTTACCATTCCAGCCTCGTTGGGGATTTACGACCCGAGAAAACTCTATACTACTTCTCGGTATCATTGATTGTTGGTTTTTACACTTCTTTATATATTTTATATTTTAATATATATTATATATATATTTAGTGTAATCACAACCGATCAATCCCCCCATACTAGAACTAAACATTGTCCTCAATGTTTTAAGAAGGGTCTCTACGCAAATCCTAAGCCGTTTATTAGGTATGCTTAAAGATAAACGTTAGTCGATAAGATTTGGATATTGGATTCCCAAAATGAAGCTGAGGATTTGAAGCTCTAGTGAACGAAGGACAAAACCTCGAGCACGAGAGGCTTCAAAAATCCAGGAAATCATGGACATACAACAACACAACACAAAGCACGGAAATAGAAGAGGCGAGCCTCTCACACAACAACAAAACACTTATTCATTACTACATAACTACCATACTACTACTACGATTATACTAGGATAAGCATGGGTTGCCACCCATGAAGCGCTTGTTTTAGGTCACTTAGCTTGACCCGATCCCCCCATACTTGAGCTTGTCAAGGGGGATAGAAATGGGGATGACGAACACCCAAATTAGGAGTGTTGTCTTCATGAATCAACATCGGGCTTTTATGATGAAAAAGCTTGGAAGCTTTAAAGCCCCGATGTGATGAAGAAGGAGGACATTTCTCTTTAGAAGCAAGAACACCGTGAGTGAAAACTTTGTCTTCATTTTCGGATGAAAATAGAAGTAAAGTATCAATCACGGGGGAAAAAGGAGCAAGAAATCACGTGGATTCGACTTCAATGCATATCCCCGGATCGTAAATCTTGTTTCTATCTCTGGAAGGAGAAGAAATATCAAGATCGGATCCGAGATCATTATGAGAAGGAATGAAGTCAAAATCCATATAAAGGGTGGGAAATGTGGAGAGCAAAATATTCGGCACGTCCACTGGTGTTGTCTTCCACCACATCATTGGAAATCTCCTGAATCGGATATTCAACATGAAAATGCATCGAAATCGGGAAAGGAAGTAAATAATCGTCATCTATCCACGAGTCGAAATCATCACGCCAATACCACCCACCCGGTGGTATTGAGTCAGATCCGACCGGTAAGAGATTGTTCTCTTCCCTAAGAGATGTCCCTAGCCCGCAACGGGGATAGGAAATGTGGGAAAAGACTCGATGATCGTATCAGAATTAGCTTGAAAAGCTTCCGGTGGTCGGGGAGATGAATTATCATACAACAATCTCTCAATAAAACTGAATGGTATACCCTTAAGATCAAAGTCGGGCTTCATAATTCCCGATGGAATTAAAATCATTATGATCGAGTTTCACCGGAGAACTGCGCGAGAAGAGAATCAAATACATAGAAATGATCAAAAGCATCAATCTTTAACAGGAAAAATTACTTCATCGGAAAAGAGGGTTTGAATAAATTTCTTCGGAACGGGCCCTCATCGAAAATGACCTCTCGTCGTCACTAGAGGCGATATCGTCATTACTCAAAGAGAATCTTTTAGAAAGTCCCGTAAAATTATCACAAACGGGCATATCACACTCACTTTCGATATCGGAGAAATCCTCGGACTCTCTTGGGTTTTAAACAAGGTCCTCAACACTAGACTTTATGAATTCGTCCGATTTCGTTTCTGGAATTGTGTCAAGATGCTCGTTCTCCATTATGAGAGAGTCAAAAACGGACTACTCAGTTGATAAAGCTGTGTGGATTGCCACACGTAAGGCCCACGAAGGAAGTCCAGAAATAATAGTATCTTTTAAGGGAATCGATCTTTCCTCGTCATTGTCATCATCGTAGCAAACGGGAATCTTCCAATATCAAGCTTTAAATAGAAGCCGCTTGCTCTTCTTCAAATTCGCTTTTCTTTCTTCTTCTTTTGTATATATTTGACCAACCATATCACATAAACGATGTCAATTGCTTCCATAAGCTTATTTTGGGAGATTGAGAGCTCATATTTGAGCATTTGAAGATTGGTGATTGACGGTATATATTCGGAGGGTTGAAATTGGTCAAAATCCGAAAGAAATTAGAATCATAGGCACGGATTAGGTTGTCTAATAACTTGATTCATCTGTTGAACAATGAAAATTCCATGTAAGACCCACCCCGCAATTTTCACAACAAAGATATTGTTGTTGAAAACTCGGTGAAGTTTGTTGAAAATTATCATAGTTTTGATTGAAACACGAGTCCTGATTGTAGACAAACGGGATTTGAGGTGGACAATCGTAATCATAATGGGCATCGTTCCCACATAACTCACAAGAGTACGTCTGATAGTGGGGTTGTGGAGTGTAGTCGAAAAAGTTTGTAGAATTATTAAAACAATCAGGATTTGGATTAATGACTAAATTGCACATATAACAAAATCCATCTCTATAATTATTTCCACACTGCTCACAAATACACCATAAACAATGATCTTCATCTTCGTTCATACGACTTTTACAATGAAAACAATGACGATAGTCCGAAGACGCCATAAGAATTTAAAACAATTACAGAGGATAGGAAGAAGAAATTAAATGGCATAGAGGGTAAAGGGAGAATGAATTTTTTGGTTTTGAGTTTTTTTAAACAACAGATATTTATTAAAGGCCAATAAGACAACTTAAACCGATAATCAACTTGCTTCACGGTAGCTCTCTAAAAGAAAAACACAAAAAGGAGCGGAGGAGTGGGAAAGCGTGAAGCTATTAAAAACCTTCTCCTTTCGGGTCGTAGTTCCTCGAAACAACCCTCCTTATACCCCTCTTTGAGTTTGTTAATCAATTAAAGGTGAGTCGTACTTGACAAATGACACAAAGGCAAGTTTTGAATCTTTTAATTGGGAACTTATTTGGTGTTATTGATTACTTGATATTTACAAAATTTGAAAAATAAATTATTTTGGTTTTTTATGAAAATATTCACAAATTCAAACACTAATCTTCAAACGATAAAACGATAATCTCACAAGCCTCCCCGGCAACGGCGCCAAAATGATCGTAGTTAATTCAACCTTTTAATTATATAAATATATAATAAATATATAAATAATAAGGCTAAAGTAAGTATTCCGAGAGGCTTTTAAAAGATTCGTTTCTAACCAAAACAAAATCCCTCAAAAATCTACCCAGGTCGTTCTCCCAACGAGGAGTGAATTGAAAATCGTTAAAACGTTCGTGATCGCGTGTTTTGAATTGGATAAAGATTTTTGGATTTGATTTCAAATTCTACGATCAAAATGCAAAAACGATTAAAGAAAACCTAAAAACGAAAGCTAAAAATGATTTAAACCTAAAAACAAGAACGGGATCGAAACTCGTTCTTTAAAAAATGAAATTTTGAAATTTTTAACCTACCAAAGCAAAAATTAATTTTCCTAGGTCCTAAATGATAAAAGAAAATTTTCTAAAAAAGAATTAGATTTTTTTTCGTTTTTTATAATTTTTAATGAATTAAAAACAGCTTTGAAAAGAAAAATTGATTAAAAACACTAAATAAATTGGGAAAAATCTGAAAAAATACAGAAAAGTAGTTTAAGTTGAACAGATTGAAGGAAAAATAAATGCAGGAAAGGTGGCTTATTAAATAAGACAGAAATAAGCTGAAAAGGCTTATATAAGCAAATGGGCTTAAAAGAGGGTAAAACAATTATTTGTGCAAACTAGGACAGATGGTCCTGGTCTGGCACCGTGGTTAGTGTGTGGGTTGTGTGAGACGTGTATGTGTGAAAGGGGAGGTCCAGGGTTCGAATCCTTGGCCTCCCTTTTTGGTAAAATTTTTTTTTTCTCTTTTTTAAAACTTGTAAAACATACAAAGATAAGCAAATTTAAAAAAGGCAATTTTTTATGAAACTCAAAATTAAGCAGTTAAATAAGCAAACTAAAGTGGCAGACTAGCTATTTTATACTAAGGCATATAGTGGCTTAACTGGTGGGCTACTTTAAGCAAAATTAAGCTGGCAAACAGGTGAATAAGCTAAGATAGGCCCTACACTACACCTAATAAGCAAAATTAACCAAAATAAGCCAAGCAAAACAAGCAGAAAAGCAAAATTAAGCAAATAAGCAAAGGGCTAAATCAGCATAGGGGACAACTTTGGGGCTTATTTTTTAAGAACCTAGGTAGGGACCTTAAGCTTAATGAGCTAGTTGTGCTTAAAGATAGCTTCATGGGCTATCTTAAAAAGGAAAGAAATTAAAGTTTGACACAAGATAAGCTAGAAAAGGTGCTGAGAAAAGTGGCTTGTCACAAAGATTGGCTACTTTTGGTTTTTTCTAAAAAGACAACTAGGCTATAGCAGCCTAGAAAATAAGCTAGAAAATAAAATCCAAAATGAAAAGCAAGTCAAAATAGACGGAGTTTGACACCAAAGGAGCTTATGCTCAAAATTTTAAGCTCTAAAAACATTTAATACTATCTAAAAAAAGATTTGAAAATTGGTCTGTTTTAAAACTTGAATATACACGTAACCAGTTTTGACAGAGTCTGCTATAAACAAAAGTAAAAGAACAAAAGACCTAGAATACTGCATTTAGGACATAAAAACAACACTAAAACTAGTTTCAAAAGTTGGTTTTGAAAACTAAATCAAGTAAGTACTTATGAAGCTGCTTCGTCAAAACAGTTTCAAAGGACCTTTTAGAAAAACTTAAAAACAAACAATTAGACCTAAAAACTTTTCAAAACAGATTAAGACCAACTCAAAAAGGCTTGACAAAGTTGACAGAATGACCCAAAGGTTTTTAAACCAAATTTGACCCACTTTGGCACCTTGTGCCAAACACCCCTTTAAGTTTTTGAATCTAAATTTTAAGCTGATTAAAGGTGATTTAAGCCAAAAGTTTTGAACATAAATGATAAACAATCAATGTAAAGCAGAGATAAGCAAAATCTAAACAAAGATAAGCACTATAAATAGCAAATAAGCAAATGAGCAGTTAAAGCAATTTAAGACAGTTTTAAGGTGAAAACTTAAACTAAAGACATATAAGCATTAAACAAAGATAAACAAGCATAAACAAGCATAAACAAGCATAAATAACTAAAATAAGCACAAATAAGCTGAAAGTAACAGTAAATAAGCACTTAAACA
>BQNB010110003.1:0-22639 GCA_026074375.1 Tanacetum coccineum
GATACGGTATTTAATTTTTTTAACTTTTAAAATTTTTGAATATATTCGGGTGTTTTCTTTTATTTTGTCGGTGGGTTTTAGTGTGACGTAATCTTGATACCCGTTATTTTATACATAGAATATTCAATTGGGATACCCGATACCCGCGAAAAACCCAAAAGATCGATGGATAATATTAACTGGTTACCCAGTGGGTAATGGAGCGGGTACATATGTGGATATTATAAATGAGTGCGAGTACGAGTACACTAAAACCCGCTCCGAGCCCGACCCATTGCCATCCCTATCAACATCATCATCAACGTACTCAATTCCATTAGAGTGGAATATGAGGAAGTAAAAGATAGACAGTTTTTACTACTAACGCAAAGTAAATCCGGAAATAAAAAGACTACTTACAAGATATTAATTTCTTTTTTACCAATTGACGATTGTTTAAGATCAATTAGTGACTTTTATACTTTCTCTAAAATTGATATATAGTGGTTTAGCAAGATATAAACCTTTGGTTTATGATTACTATTGACTCCGCAAATGCATTCATGTGCGAAATAAAAACATTTTATGTGTTGACGGTTTGCATGTTGATCCATAATAATATCTGTTGTATAAAAATATGAATTGTTATTTGAAGTTTTTTATATATAATACTAGTTTTAATCCCCGTGCACGCACGTGGCTTGTACATTATGTTTTATATATATATATATATATATATATATATATATATATATATATAATTTTTACTTTTTCAGTTTTATAAGTTATATAAAGTTTAAGGGGTTATTTGTTTTTTTTTAAGTTATAATAAAATTTATAAATTTATAAATTTACATTTAACTCTATATAATTTATTTAAAATTAAACCACTAAAGTTTTATTAATTATTTACTCTTTTTTTCAAGTTTTTGTTTTTATAAATTTGACACATATATTTTTTGTGTTTTTTTTCTTTATCAGATTTCTCCACCAAAATAATGCCAATTTTGAAAGTATTTAAGCTTTTTAATTAAACATATATTCAAAAATAATAAAAAAATTAGAAGCATCATACCTAATAAGAAATATTTTTTTTTTGAAATGCAAACGTCCTTACTTTTCGTTTTCCTTTACTATGTAAAAGATTTGACAAAAAAACGTTGTCTATCGTATAATCAAACGCCCTGTAATATAATCCGACTTTAACGATATTTAGCTCAAACACTCGTTGATTGAAAAAGAAAATCCTTAATCTAAATAGTATGAAACAATATTCATGTAATTATTTATAAATACCAAGGATAACAATGGAAGAAAAATAATAATGTGTGGATAAAAGTATTTGGTCCATAGTCATCATTGTTTGGCTGAATTCAACTTTGCTTCAAATTTCTTGCTTACCTTTTTTTCCTTATGGATTAATGGAAGCTATTATTAAGTTTAATATAATATAATTTAACAAGTATAGTTTTAGAAAAAGTGAAATAGAAATTTTTAATATGTATAAAATTTAAACGTGCTTCAGTCTAGTAATTAATCGACCTTGACATAGTATTGGTTAGGTTTGGACTTGCCTAAGCGTATAAGCTTTTTTTAAAACGCCATAAGTGCGATCTTTAACACAAATTTTTATTAGCTTTATTATGTGTAAAATATATTCTTTTACTGCCATAAATATTACATCATCAACATTATCATACTCTTACCACTTATATCTCTTTATGGTTTAGTCATTACCGCTAACTAATTTCTCAACTGACATACTCTCACACTTTACATGAATATTAAAACAAATACTTAAAAACACACACATGTGAAGTAGCTCGACTTTCACACCACGAGCTCACGACGATGGAGTTGCCTTGATGACCATAAGCAACGTTGACCAATAGCGACGTCGACCAAGAAGGACTTGCGTTCACTTCAATTTTTACAGTACAAAGGGTATTTATAACACTAGAAAAAGATAAGAGGGAGGAGTATGGTGACGAGGGGGCTTCGCCAAATCTTACGTGGCTTCGCCACGCACCCCGCCACCACACCAGGTTCACTCGCCACAAGCCAAATTGATATATCTCGCCACCAAAGTGAGTCAAATACGACTTAATGAAAAGAAACATAACCGTTTGGTTTTTAAAAGCCAACGGCTAAAAATTTTTTAAAATCTATACCCACTTTTTCCTTTTAAATACCACTTCATTTTAATAATTTAACGCACACTTCTCTACCAATTTATACCCACTTCTTATACTTTCAATATCTCAACACATCTTCACTACAAAAAAAAATGTCTCAACCACCAATTGAACCCGGTTACTTTACCCATCTTCTCAACTCCAACCCGCAACAATGCTCATCTTCTCCGAACCAATCGAATCCGTCTATCCCAGGTTCACAAAACTCAATTCTTCCTCGCAACCGTATCCTCTTTTTGGAACGCAAATGTCACCCGAACAAGCTTATCAATCACAATTGGCGTATCATCAACAACAACAACCATCACAACCGTATCCTCCTTACGGCTTCCAAATTTTTTCGAATCCAAGAAATACTCCACCACAATTTTTTCCACCACAACCATCACAACTGCAACATTTTTCACAACAACATGCACAACCATCAGAAACACAATTCAAAGTACCACAAGGCAAAGATCTCCGTGATGGAAGGCGTACACAAAAAACAACGGGAAAACAACCCGTTGTCGATTTGGACGAGGACGATGATGACATGCCAGGACGAAGAAATCTTACCCGTTGGAATAATAACGAAGAAATGTTGTTGGCCGAGACTTGGATCGAGCACTCGCAGGACGCCAATATCGAAAAAAACCAACAAGACGGCGTTTATTGGAACCTGATTATGCACGATTTCAACTCGCGAACAAAAGCTCCTGCTCGTACCAAAAATATGATGACGGGAAAATGGACCAGGATGCACGGTGATTGTCAAAGGTTCAACGCTATTTACAAACATTTAACACGTAAAAGCGGAGAAAACGATGCTGACTTGGTCGAGAATGCAAAGACGACTTATATGGAGCTATATGGTAATAAAAAATTTCAATACGTTCACGTATGGAATATTTTAAAAAATTACCCAAAATGGAATGCGGCGGAGCCGATTGATGAAGATAATCTCCAAGAGCTGTTTGGTCCTGATCCAAGAGAGCGTCCAGCCGGCAAACAACGGGCCTCGAAAAAGCAAAAATCGGTTGACACGTCGAGCGTCGGGGGGAGCACCGGGGGAAGCCAATCGGAGTCTATATCGTCACTTGTTTCTCAGGATTATAAACGTAAATGTGATGCTGCTAAAAGAGCGTATGAGGCGAAGAGAGAAAAAGAATTGGCTATAATGCAGTGTAAAGAGCTGGAGTTTCTCATGCTTGATCATTCGTCGTTGCCGCCAGCAAAACGAGCCATCATTGAAAAGAAACAAGCTGAAATAATGAAAAAATATCCAGACGCTTAATTTAGTTTCGTATTTTTATGTTTTTATGTTTCGTATCGTTTAATTTCTTTAAGTTTCGTATTTTTAATTTATGTTTTTTTATTATGTATTGTATTTTAAATTTTAATGAAATAAATTATGTTTGTGTGAAAATTGAAAAATAAAATAAAATTGTGGGTGGTGGGGCCAACGTGAGGAGATAGGGGTGTGTTATGAGTGCATGGTTATTTTTGAGTGGGAATGGGATGCTGATGTGGCAGCCTGTGAGGCCCAAGTGAGGAGATACATCTAGCCATGATACTCCTTACTCTAAGGGTGCATCTTGTAGAAATAACGAATTAACTAACGACTGTCGAATCCAATTACTATAAAAGACCATGTATTTTTTCCGTTCCGAATATAGGTCGAGTGGTTTGTAGAAAAAGTTTACATGTGACAAATTGGCTGTTGGAACTTGTGGGTTTTCATTAACAAATGAGTATTGTATGTATCCCACTAATTGGATGAATGAAGTAAATGTTCAATTATAAATGGATATTAGTGACAGTTTTTGTGACAGTTATTCTGTCACAAAACCGATGCTAATTAGGCGTTATTATTGAAAAGACAAACAAATTCGAAATGCTGGTAGTTAAATGGGTTAAAAGGGTGTCTTTGATAAACCATCGCGACTGTTTGAAACGATATAGATTAGTGACGGCTTTTTCTGTCGCTAAACTGTCGCTAATAGCACCTTTTTGTGAACCATTGTGACTATTCGAATGGTCACGAGTTTCCCTATAAATATGGCCATTTTTCTGTATTTTTTAATCATCCAAAAACACTCAATCCAATACATACAAAAATATATACATTTGATGTTCATGTGAACTTTAAATACGCTGCATAAAGTTCTATTTTGAGGTCAAATCCTGGGAAGAAATTAGTCACGAATCCCACCAGCGTAAATAGTTGGGGCTAATATTCTTTAAGGGCAGTTATTATCACGTCCTCAATTTCGTTCATATCTTTAGTAGAAATTCTGCCATATTCTAACAATCTTAAAGAATATTATCATGGATCAAAGTGCTGGTTTAAGGATGTTTGGAAGCGACACAATCAAACTGGACATAATGGATGGGATGAACTTTACTCGTTGGAAGAAAAAGATGAAGTTTCTGTTAACTGCGTTCAAGGTTTATTATGTTCTAGAAGGGCCACCTGTTGGCGTGATGACCGAAGAGGAACAAAGGAAGCGTGAACAAGATTCAGAGGATTTTACTTTGGATTTTACTTTGGATCAGATTCAAAGTAAAACAAGTAAAACATTGATCCATAAACAATCGTCAATTGGTAAAAAAGAAATTAATATCTTGTAAGTAGTCTTTTTATTTCCGGATTTACTTTGTGTTAGTAGTAAAAACTGTCTATCTTTTACCTCCTCATATTCCACTCTAATGGAATTGAGTATGTTGATGATGATGTTGATAGGGATGGCAATGGGTCGGGCTCGGAGCGGGTTTTAGTGTACTCGTACTCACACTCATTTATAATATCCACATATGTACCCGATCCATTACCCACTGGGTAACCAGTTAATATTATCCATTGATCTTTTGGGTTTTTCGCGGGTATCGGGTATCCCCAATTGAATATTCTATGGATAAAATAACGGGTATCAAGATTAAGTCACACTAAAACCCACCGACAAAATAAAAGAAAACACCTGAATATATTCAAAAAATTTAAAAGTTTAAAAAAATAAATACCGTATCAAATGATTTAACGCTTTCGAATAATTCATGTACAACATCCAAATGTGTTAGATAATAAAGATAGTTATATAAAAAATAAAATGGAAGAAATTATATATAATATATATGTACTCTAATTAATTATAATAATAATAAAGCGGGTATGAATTCAGGTAAACGAGTATGGGTACAAGTACGGGTAATCGGGGCGGGTATTAATATAACCTGTCATTAGGAAGAATCTTGTTTCCGGTTTTAAACTTTGGAAAAGTGGGATTAAGGCTGTGATAGAATCGGACAAAGTGATTATGTCCAAAGCTAATGTATTTGTAGGAAAAGCGTATGTTTGTGATGGCATGTTCAAACTCAATATCAATAAAATTACTAGTTCTGCTTATTTGCCTGATTGCAATTTTACTTCCAGTTTTAATATTGAATGCTCTACTTTCAATTTATGACATAATCGTTTAGGACACATAAATTATATGACTATGAAACATATGTTAAAACAAGGCATTATATCCTATAATGATGAACATAAAGATAAATGTGAAATATGTGTTCAAACGAAAATGAAAAGAAAACCTTTTTCTAAAGTAGATAGACAATCTGAAATTTTAGAGTTAGTGCATTCTGATATATGTGAATTGAATGGACAATTAACTAGAGGAGGAGATAGGTATTTCATAACTTTCATTGATGATTGCTCTAGATATACCTGTGTTTATCTGTTGAAATCAAAAGATCAGGCCTTTGAAACGTTTAAAATTTATAAGGCTGAAGTAGAAAACCAAAAAAGGCAAAAAGATACAAATTCTAAGAAGTGATAGAGGCGGTGAATACTTTTTCACCGAATTTTATTCCTATTGTGAATCACAAGGTTTAATTCTTCAAAGAACAGCACCATATACACCTCAACAGAATGGTGTTGCTGAGAGGAAGAATAGAGTTTTGCAAGATATGATTAATGCTATGTTAGTCAGTGCAAACTTGCCAAAGAATTTGTGGGGTGAAGCCTTGCTTACTGCATGTCATGTAAGTAATAGAATAATTGCAAAGAAACTAAAAGTATCTCCTTATGAAATCTGGAATGGTGGAAAGCCTAATATTAGTTATTTTAGAGTATGGGGTTGTTTAGCCTATTACAAGGTTCTCTTACCTAATACTTCTAAATTAGGACCTAGAGGCTTAAAAAGTGTATTTGTGGGATATGCAAAAGATTCTAAATCTTATCGTTGTTTAGATTTAGATTCAAATGTTATTGTTGAATCAAGAGATGTAGATTTCTTTGAGAATAAATTTCGTCATGATTCAACAAGCACAAATGAAATTGTGACTCAAATCCCACAAGATATTTCTGGTCCAAATTTGAACTCTAACAATAAGAGGAATATGGCAGAATCTTCTAGTGCACCTAGAAGAAGTGAAAGGGCTAGAAAGGAAAGAAACTTGGATCCTGATTTTATTGATTCTCAAGCTATTATCTTCCTTGTTGAAGGTGATAATGAGAATAATGTTGTTAATAAAATACCAGTTCTACTTAATGTAGAGGATGCACCTAAAACATATAAAGAGGCTATAGAGGCTAATGACCACTAGAATTCTGCTTTTTAAGGAGGCAATTGAGATGAAAGGGATTTCTTTCAAGTATCTAACAATACTTGGGAACTTTCAGATTTACCTCCAGGTTCTAAAGCAATTAGGTGTAGATGGGTATTTAGGATAAATACATTAGCAACATAGATCCATTCAAACTTTTAAAGCTAGGTTGGTAATTCAAGGCTTTAGCCAAAGAAAGAGTTGATTACTTTGATACATATGCACCGGTAGCTAGAATAACTTCAATTAGGGTGCTCTTTGCATTAGCTTCACTTTATAATTTGCTTATACATCAAATGGATGTTAAAACTGCCTTTTTAACAATAGTGACACTTAGATGACAAGACAATGGTCTAATTGAAACAACCTGAAGGTTGACTGATTGCCTGGTCAATAGAGAATACAAAGTTTGCAATTAAAGAAATTTTTATATGGTTTAAAACAAGCACCTAAATAGTGTGGCGATATAAATTTGATAAGTCTATTACTTTCAAATAGCTGTTCTTACCAACCTATAAATTCATCTGATAGATGTATTTATTCTAAGTTTACAAAAGATTATGGTGTCATCCTATGCCTTTATGTAGATGATATATTGATTGTTGGAACCAATATGGAAGGTATCAATGAAACTAAGAAGTTTCTGTCTTCATGCTTTCAAATGAAAGACATGAATGAGGTTGATACTATTTTAGGGATAAAGGTTAAAAGGCATAGTGGGGGTTATGCTTTAAATCAATGTCATTACATTGATAAGATTATAGACAAGTTTCAACACTTGAATATAGAGGAAGCAAACACCCCATATGAGTCATCTTGTAAACTGGTAGAGAATAATGGAAGAGTTGTTGCTCAAATAGAATATGCAAGTGCAATAGGTTGTTTAATGTATGCTACACATTGTACTAGACCTGATATTGCATATGCTGTTTGCAAACTGTCAAGATATACGAGTAATCCAAGTCACGATCATTGGAAAGCAATTGGAAGAATTTTTGGTTATCTTAAAAGAACTAGACAATTAGCTTTGTATTATGATCGTTTTCCTGCTGTACTTGAAGGATACTCAGATGCTAGTTGGATAACTGGCAGTAGTGATAGTAAATCCACAACTGGTTGGATTTTTACACTTGGTGGTGGGGCTGTTTGTTGGGGATCAAAGAAACAAACATGTATTACACATTCCACCATGGAGGCTGAGTTTTTAGCACTTGCAGCCGCGGGTAAGGAAGCAGAATGGCTAAGAAATATGTTGTTAGACATAGAGTTGTGGCCACAACCAATGCCAGCCATTTCCTTACATTGTGATAGTCAATCGACACTATCAAGGGCATATAATGAGGTGTATAATGGAAAGTCTAGACACATTAGCCTTAGACATGCCTATATCAAAGAGTTAATATCGAATGGGATAATAACTATTTAATATATACGCTCTTGTAAGAATCTTGTGGATCCGTTTATAAAAGGTCTTCCAAAAGACATAGTCTTTGGAACTACAAGAGAGATGGGTTTAAAACCCATTGAGTGAAGTTGGCAACAATGGGAACCCAACATTTACTTAGACTAAATCTACTTAAAGGTTCAATGTGGTAAAAACAAGTTGTTGATTACCAACTGGACACTAGTTTAGTTTAAATGCTAAATAGTGAGTAATTCTTTTAAGGGTGAGTATCTATACTCTTAATGAAGTGTACATTTGGTATTTAAAGGGCTTCACCTATATGGATATAAGGAGTAATGCCGCTCCTACAAAGGTGAATTACTTTTGGAGATATCCATGAAACTGAGATTACCACATGGCCATAATAGTGCTACCATGTTATGAACATCAATTAACATATTATGTGTGTTATCTTTCCGAGTTTAACACTAAGAATCATGGCTCAAATGCTATAAAGCAGTCATTGATTTTGTTAGGCTATTTGAAAGATATACACTATGTTAAGGTTCAAAGTGAAAACTATCTTAATTTATGCATAATGTGTTGGATATTGTTAATAAAACCCAAGTGGGGGATTGTTGGAACTTATGGGTTTTTATTAATAATTGTATATTGTATGTATTCTACATAGACAAATAAATGAAAACAATATAGGTTTATAAATGTTTTAACTTCAAGGTATTAAATGAACATGTACTAACTATATTAGTTAATATAATTAATATGTATATATTGACGTATGTTAATTATATTAATTAAATGGTCAACCAAATGTTGTGTTGGTTATTCGTATATTTGGTCAACCATGAAAGTGACATGTTTGTTTGAAGAATGAAAGTGACGTGTTTGCTTCAAATGTCACAGATGTTCGAAAGAGAAACATTGTGGCTATTATTTATTTTTGTGACTGGAAATTAAAAGTCATGAAAGATATCTATTTGATTATTTAAAGAGCCACATTAATGCCTATAATTATTAGCCCAATATCAAACGTTTTCCATTCATTCAATACATACAAAATACATAAATTTGATGTTCATGTGAACTTTATGTACGCTGCATAAAGTTTTATTTTTTAGGTCGAATCCTAGGAAGAAATTAGTCACGAATCCCACCAGCGTAAATAGTTGGGGCTAATATTCTTTAAGGACAATGATTATCACGTCCTCAATTTCATTCATATTAATAGTAGAAATCTGCCATATTCTAACAAAACTAATGATAAAAAACAATACTTGTTCTTATCATTTTAACTAAATTTCCAAAAATGAATTCACCAAAAGCAACAATTTGCTTACCATCTTCCTTTTGTATTTCTTTTCTCTTTTACGGTCTCGCGATATCATGTCTTACTTCCACCACCGTCTGTGCTTCCTATGGCGGTAATGAGACTGATTATCACGCGATGTTGTCATTTAAGTCAAAGATCACCGAAGATCCATACCAAGTTCTTACGTCATGGAACCATTCCTTTGATTTCTGTGACTGGAGTGGTATTTCATGTGGAAAGCGGCACAAACAAGTGATTGCTTTACGTCTGGGTTCGCATGGCTTAGAAGGCTCGTTGTGTCCTCATGTAGGAAACCTCAGTTTCCTTCGTGAGCTTTATCTCAGGAACAAAATCTTTCAAGGAACCATTCCTCATGAACTTGGTCGTCTATCTAGGCTACGTCGTCTTTATCTTAATAGAAACAAATCCAGTGGAGTCGTTCGAACAAACTTGTCTAGTTGTTCTAACCTCGAGGACCTTTAGCTCGATAGAAATAAAACACATATCAGACTTATTTGGTTTCGGACTTATAATATAGATATACAAATTAATATTTATAACCAACCCACTCATTATTGTGATCCATCTTTCCTATAAATAATTGGAATAAAAAAACTCTAATCTACTGACCATAATTCTTCTTTTAGTGTCTTCATTGGCCATTAAACATAGCCAACAGTTGGTCCACAATCCCTAATTCCATCATTCACACATTAAATATATCACTAATATATGATAAATTTACCACAAATTTTTGGTATTTTATTGATTAAGTGCTTAATCCAAACATTTTAACAAAATCTCACAAATTTACCCACTAAGTATTATGAGTTGGTACAGATATAAACTTGATGATAATTGATTTATGATCACTACAATGAGGGGTTTGTTCCCGCCGATGTTTTGGAGAATGGGTTACGTATGAGCGACGGTGGTAGGTGACTATGCTGGTCAGGTCTTCGTAACCGGTCAAACGGTGGTGGTGTGGAGTTTTACCAATGGTGGGGTAGGTGACACTGGAGTGGTTAGGGTTTGATGGCTATTTAGATCTAGAAATGGATGGTGACTGTGTTTTGGCACAAGATTGAAAAGTTTGAAGACCAAAATGAAATTAAATCCCAACAAAAAGTCCCAAAAGTTTATGACCCGTGGATATGTAAGTAATAGGTCTAAAAGAGGTATTTTATGGACCGGATTATTTCATTAACTCTGTCTAAATATATTTTTCTTATTTAGATGGGTGGGCTAAATTATCTTTTAGACGTGTGTTTTTCATAGAAGGTCTTTATATGGAGGTCTAAAAGACGTTTTTTGTACTAGTAATAGTTATAACTATTTATAATTTATTAGAGAATAATATTATCAAACTATTGTAGTATACGGTCGGAGAACAATGTTATCAAGCTATTTGAGTATACAGTCGGACTAATTTTAGGCTATAAGATTAAGCGGAGAACATAAAGAATCATGTTACATGTACTAGGATATGAAATACGTGAAGAAAATAGAGTTGAAATGATCACACTATTACAAGACTATAATGCTTGATTTGAAGTGTTTGATATTGGATTCGTGTGATATTAGGATAAAAGAGTCTTAAGAGATGATCTAGTAAGAAATTTTGGTGATCATGGAACAGTTTTGTAAAAGGGAGCATCAAAACTTATAAGAACAAAAAGAGAGAAAAGAAAAAAAATTGTTGTTGGCTTTTATAGATTACAGAGAATAAATAAAAGGAAAAAAATATCATGGTGGTGATGTTTTGATCTATAGATAATAATAATGTGATTTGGCTAACATATGAATAAGATATACAGGTTTTGAATGGTTATTCAATTTTTAAGATGGAAAAGATGTTAGTTTGCTAGTTGCTTTTAATTATTCTGGGTTGGTAAGTTGAAGTTATATTTAGCAGAATGAATATTTATACATAGAACGATGTGCGGTCATGGTCGATATTTGATGACACAAGAAAGTGAAAGAAAAAAAATTAGTTTGCTTCTATAAAGTGGTAAAAATGTAAAATAAGTTTATTTTTTGGAACGGCAATTTGTGGCTACATGGCCCCTAGCCCAGAAGGCGTAGCGAGCCCACACAACCAGGTTGGGTCCAGCCCAGAAGGCAATGACACCCTTCCCTTTACACACGCGGGAGGAAACCCCTATCGCCCTAGACAAGACTCGAACATGAGACCTTGCCTAGGAGGGTAAAACTTCCATACCATTGGACCAAATGCCCGTTGGTAAAAATGTAAAATAAGTTATCTAAAGAAAAGTAAGTTACTCCCAATACCGTCTTCCACAGTCTATGGGGGAGGTTGAGACGTATACAACCCTACCCCTACCAAAGGTTGAGAGGCTGCTTCCGGTTCTGCCAAAGGTAGAAAAGGACCTCCGGCCTTGTAGGGGGTGTGTATTTCGTGTTATAGATGCATGATGCAAAGATGTAGTGGCAAGTAACTATTAAAAGAATAGAATAATTAAATGTAAACAAATGTTATATTATTAATGTCATGCATGCATTGATATTAAATGATTGACGAAATGTTCGCTTTGCAATTTTGGAACAAGATAACTTACTGTGATATTTATGTGGAAAGAATAAAATAGATAATACATGATGATTAAATGAGGTGAAACCGTTTATCACTAAACAGTCTAAACTCCATAATTGTACAAGGAATAAGGCAAGATTGTTCGTTATTTTCATCACATATTATATATTCAGACATGAAAGGAAGGATATTACGGAAAAAAAGGGAAAGATACTTAAATAAGTTGTGGTTACTCCAATGACGGTATAGTTTTGCGAGTTGGGAGATTATTTATTTTGAGATCTTAGATTAGCTTGCGAGTTGCGAGTGTTGATTTTAAAAGGGCACAATATGTTTATTTGGTCAAGTAATTTAAGGTAAACATTATTTATTTTGAGATCTTTGATTAGTAATGTAGATTTTAAAATTTTATAAATAAGAAAAAAGATTATGGGATTGTGTGAGATATGTATTGGTAGTAAAAGGGTTTAGTGGAAACACATATACGTAATATAAACTTTTATAAGAAATATCAGTTGGAAGTGGGCCGAAAGATAAACCATAAAAATCGCATTTATAGATAACATGTTTCATTCATAGACACAGAACACAAGTGAATTATAACCCTAAGTAATGGCTGGTTGAAGGGGAAATCTATTAGCGATCAAGGAAACAAGGGCGCCTCATTTGCTTTGGTAACTCTATAAGGTAACTCTGGTCTTAGTTTTTAATAAATTGTATTTTAAATTCTTAGGGTTAGATGGTTGTCTCGAGTGTGGATGTTTTCGATCACTGACTAGTCTACTTAAGTATGTTGAATCTCGTTTCTCAATGTGTTTCCGGCAAGCTTTTTCTTAAAAACCAACTTATAATAGATATAAACAACTACTATAAGTGATTAAAACATGTTTACGGCGAGTTTTGGGTATTTCTAGCAAGATTTGAAGGTTTCCAACAAGTTTGACCACCATTGATCGTCTTTGACCGCTGTTAACCATGGTTGACTGATTAATCGGCTACGAAAAGGTTGGTGGCCCAGTAGCGCCTAAGCGACAATTAATCGGTCTTGTAGCCCTTTTTTTCAACACTTCTTATCATAACAGAAGATGTTGTATATTAACACCACACTCATATTATCTTCACATCTCGTTACCTCCACTTTTCAGGCGTAGTGATCACTACCCGCCAAACAAAAAAGTTGTTGTGTGAGTAGTAATGTGTGGTAGCGGTGGTGAAGAAAGGGTGTTAGAAGAGGAGACGTTGAAGAAGTGCGGTGTTTAAATCAATGTGTTATTGTTGGTCCCTTGAAATCTGATATAAGGTTTATTAAATTAAACTAATCAGATTTGCATAGCAACAAAAGTGTGTTTTATACAATTTATAAATAATTATAAAGAACTAGTTTTAAAACTCAAGAAGTACTTTTCAACGTTATAGACTTGTATTATAATCAAATAAAGAATCTATGGACACACCTGCTGGCGAAAATTTGACAACAGAGTGGTTTGAATGACAATTGGGGTGTTATCTCATTCAAACTTATTCCTAACCAAAAGTTAATGGGAATAAGGAAAACAAACTTGTTTTATGACTAAACTGAAGTTCAGCTTTTCAGTAGTACGAGGTTCAGTTTGTTAGAGAAGATAATGAACTCTTCAATGTGTATCACTTAATGGAAGAGATAAACATTTACTCTGGAAAATCCCTTTCTTTTATAGGCAAAGGGATTTAGGGTTTACAAGTTTTTAACCTAGCTACGTGGCAGCCATTAAATGGGTGGGGTTTGAGCTACCATTTAATGCACGTTTGCTTTTTAGTACTAGGTACAGTCCTTTAAGGAAAAGTTGTTGTACTTCTATACCAACTTTTAGAATAGTACTTTCCCAAAGAGATTGCTTTATTCTTTTTGACATAAAGCAATTTTTTTTCCCGCCTTGTAAATATCTAGAAGTGAACACAGTTTCAGATTCTGTTAAGGAGATAGACAACGTTCAGCTTAGAATTGTCAGCCAAACTGAACTGAAGCTCCAACCAAGAGTTCTTTTTTAGTTTCTGTACTGCTGCATACACTGAAGTGAAGATACTTCCCAATCTTCTAAGGACCTGAAGAGTTGATGCTGAAGGAACTTCAGCGACTGAAGCTGGAAGGCTTTAGTGACTCAAACTGAAAAACTTCAGTTTGAGAAACACTTAGAGGATTTTATGTTTAAATCTACTGAGAGACTGAAGGGCTTAGGAACTAAACCCAACAATCTCCCCCTATTTGAATATACAAATAGCCTAAGTTAAAAATCACATTGTAATGTGAGCCAAATAAACAACAGTCTTTTAAACAATTGATATAAATTGAACAACATAAACTGATAATCTTTCATTTCTAACTTTATTACAATACATTAAAAAGATAAAGTTATTACAAAAGATTTCATTCTACTGCCTTAGCTGTTCAATGACCCTCTTCTTCATGCTGAACTAGATGACTTATGTTTCTTTGTTGACATGGATATGATCTTCTTAAGTCACTGGTTCTGTTTTCTTTTCTTGTAGCTAAGTCTAAAGCTCATTCAGAGGTCTTGTTCTTTCGAGGGGGTTGGTTCAGTTAATCTTGAGTTCTTTTGTTCACTTTGAGTCGCTGATCCACTCTTGTCTTTACCAGATCATAAATGGTTTTCCATCCTTTTTTACTTTTGTCTGGACAAGCTTGTAGTACTTCTCTTCATTCTGCCGAATGTAGATCAATGACTTTAAGATTTGAGATGACTTCATCAGACCCATCTTCCTTTAAGATTTATGATCTTAGGGTTTTTCTTTCTCTTCAGCATCTTGTCACAATATTTATTAAAGAGTAGCTTCTTGGTGTAGTACTGGGTCATAACATCTTTGCCCAGAAGATCAATTAATTCATCTTTCAAGTTTGTATCAACATATTTGGTGTTCTTCTCCCCCTCAGTAGGTGAAGCGGTTGCTTGGCCTGCTAAAGAAACATTCATGCTTGTAGCTCTTGATGTGTTGTCCACCATGGTGGAAAACCTATTCAAGGTATGAGTGACCTTGTGCAAAAGACTTGTAAGAGAATCTAAAGTCTTAAGCTTTTCTTGAACTGAAGAAACTTGACTTGGCAAATTGAGAAACTCTGCTGTAGGTTTTCATTGAATGTTCTTCAGTTCAGCTACATGGGATGATAGACTAGAGATAGTGGAAGTGAATGACTTTAGTTTTGTTGGTATCTCTATGAGATCCCCAGGCAACTCGATTTCCATGTCTTTAATATGCTGCTTTAGCTCTTTAATTTCTTCAGATAATCCAGTGATCTTTGAGGGAGCTCTGTCGTTCAGATGTGGGAAAGCAGCAGCTAGCAAAGTCATGTGAGGCTAGGAGTTTGGATAGTTCAGGTTTCAAGAAAGTTACCAGAAGTTCAGTTAGCTGGTTAATGTCTGGATATGAAGGCTTGGTTTTCATTGAGACAACTTCAGCTTCAGCTTTGAGTTTTGGTTTCTCTAGTTCTTTCTTCTGAGACTGAAGTAAGTGAACCTGAGCCATTAACTCTTGAATTTGAGCTGATTTTGGAGAATAAGGAGGTTAGATAGCACTAGAAGTATATTTCAATGTCTTTATCTTTTTCTGCATTCTTTTCCTCTTCACTCTCATCTGAAACAATGATTGGCTCATCTGTTGGGGAGTCAGGAGTGAATAAGGCAGGAAGATCTTGTATCTTTCAAGATATCTGATAAATCCTCTAGCTTCACTTTTCGTGAGATTTCATCAGCTCTTGATTCCTCATTTGCACCTGAAGTAGTGTGGGCAGTTTTTAACCCATCTCCAGCAGATTTGGTTTTATCTACAAGAACACTTAGATTAGATCCTGCAAGTATGTGAGCCAATGAGTAGTTTTTGGTTCCTTCATCCATACCCTGTTGTTAAGATATGGAATCCTTAGGAGCAGATATTTTCAAAAAGGGGAAAAAAAATAGCTCTTTAGTGTGAAATCTGCTGAAGCATCATGTCCTGATGCAGACTCAGAGTGCAAAATGAAAGAAGCTGATTAAACAGGTTCAATTATAGGAAATGCAGACATACCACTACTGAGCTGAGGGTGGGCTCCTTCTTTACTGGTGGCCTCTAAAGATGTTGGGCCACCAGCTGCTTGTGGGTCCTTTTTATGCATTTCACCAACCACTGGTGTGGGAGGTGAAAGATGGCTTGGGTATAACACCCCCATTTTTGACATATAGCAGCCGAGAAAAACTAAACTGGGGTATTATTTCATCAGATTTTTTACAAACTGATGGTCCAATATCTACATTAAAACATAAAGTTTGATTAATAACAGTTTAAGCCATCTTCAAGTCCATGCAACTCCATGCCTATGCATGCTCAGTTACTGAGATTAAACATCTAAAAAGTCAACCTCAAAGGTTGGTGAAATTCATAGGTTTATGCAAGGTTGCAAAAATCGTGAATCATTAGCCGGTGCGTGATCGACACATTGTGCTTGTAATAGGTCAAGGCGGGGGGATGGGGTAGGATTATTCCGGCGAATATCGGATTGGCATTTTTGTAAAATTTGGGTATTTTCGGAAGTTTTAGTGCAAGTTTTTAGATATTATGGCAAGTTTTGTTTCTAAAAAGCAAAATTTGTTCAATAGATTTTTAAACAGTTAATAAAGTGATCAAAACATGGTACAGTTGAGTTTTAAGTACTTCCAGAAAGATTAGGATAGGTTTCCGGTAAGTTTGAAATACTTCGTTGACCACCATTGATCACGAGGGACCACGATGGACCTATTGTTTTTACCTGTTACAGTAATCGGCCAAGGTTGGTGGGCCTGCTTGTAGCGTCTAATCGTGCGATTAATATCGGCCTTGCAGACCTTGTTTTTAATACACTGGGTTTATGTTAAACAGTTGGAATACATGTTCAATTGTGGGTTATGTTGTTATTACACCCTTAAGTGTAAGAGTTAATGAGTACAATATATAGGTAATTCAGTATTACTTGCCCTAAGATCATGACTGGAGACCTTGAGATAATCCAATAATCACAAGTAGTTGCCCAAGGGTGCCTTTGCCAAACACCCGCATAGTGATTCAAATGAAGTGCGTTTGGTTACCAGAAAGTATAGGTACACCAACGGGGAAGCTCAGTCCCAAATAGATCTATTCACAGCATTCACGCTTACTCCGAAAAGTAATTAACTGTTCATGATAGTGGTGTCTTAATGGCAAAAAGGTTAAAAAGGGGGGACTTAGCCAATTAATATATCATGATAGCCTATAGTTGGAAAATACTGTTTATTCATGGTATTAGCAGGTATACTCCTCAGCGGTTCTTATGAAACTATTAGAAGCATTTAAAATATGCCTTAGAGGCTATGAACTCACCTTAATAGTACAGAGAAGAATTTATTCTGATTGATCGGCAAAAGTAAATCAAGTGAGAGTAACGGCTTCGTTCAAGCAACCTGGGGTAATATGTCAAGTCTTAGTATGATGGTTTATGTTTCAAAACTTTATAGAGTTTAACGTATTACTTTGATTTATTAATTTATGGAAATATTGTATCACTGTTCGGGCTATCAATTTTACAGAGGCCACGTAGTATCGTTTGAGGAGTCAAGGCACTTTAAATCGTAAAACAACAAACTCGTCAAAACCAAATACTCAAATGGAACCTTCTCACATATAATTCCTCTTAGTAACGTGATACGATAAAATTTTAAGTTTCTTCAAAAGTTAGCGTTGAATAAAGTTCACGCTAATTTTATAACGTAATGTTTATAATGCGTCGATCGAGATTAATAACGATTAATTGGTGTCGGATTTTATATTAAATCAATTTTTATAATATTAATATGCATTATTTAATTTATATTATATTATTATATTTTATATTATTAAGTTTGTAATAATGGCAATATATACCCTCGAATATATAAACTTTTACAAGTTTTAGTCCTGTATATATAAAGTATATATATTTAAACCTTTAACTTTGAAACTTAGCAAGATAGGTCCTTATAGTTATAACTTTGAAATAATGACATTTTCAGCCCCTCTAGTTATAAATTTCAGAAAGTTACGATATATACCCCTATGCATGAAAACATTTGCAAATCAAGTCCAAAAAATCATGCAAGCTTATTTTAGGGTTCCAAATGATATTTGCAGGTTAAAGATTATTAGAATAGCTAAATAAGATGTTCTAACGTAACAAAAGTTTAGAAAAAGGATTCGTTAGCTAGAAAATCAAAACGGGTCGTTTTTAGGGTTTTAATAAAAAAACGCATGGGTTTGAGGATTCAAGGTTTTAACAAGAGTTCATATATGATCTTAAGAGTATTATGAACATTCTAATACAGATTATAAGTTTATTGAACAAGATTTTGAGCTTACTTGAGTAACATGGGTCATAAATTAGGTTTCACAGGTTTTGTAACGTCCTAGTATCAGATTTAAGGGTTCCTCTTTTTTCTTAATTCTTGGCTTCTATTCTGAGCTTAGGGACCTTCAACTTTCTTTCCTGCTGAGCTAGATCTCACCATTTTGTGTGTGAGATAAAATGTTTGAGGTTGTGATTTGAATGTCTGGGGGAGGGTTGGTCTGTTATATAGGGTTCGCATGACCCTTGGTGCCCAAGTTTGGGGTTTAATTAGTGTCAAGGCTAGGATAGATGATTCATGGGAGCTATAGTGATGAGTATTGAGAGCTAGAAGAGTAGGATTGAATGGTGGAAGGGTGTATGAGGGTTTCGGGTATAATGGAGTGACAAGGAGGTGACAAGGCAAACTTGGTGGCCAAGGGAGGTGATGGAGGTGCTTGGTTGCTTGCTTGTGACATGGTGGTGATGTCATAGAGGTGCTAGGGTGCTTGGTTGGGTTGATGAAAATTGGGTCAAAATGAAATAAAAAGGGGTGCCGGGTTTAATGGGTCACGGGTTAGGGTTTTATGGTTTTTAGATCGAGCTAGGTTTAAGGTTTAGGGTAGTTTAGGGTTTAGGATTAAGGTTTATTGTTATAATTTGGGCTTTAGTATCAAGGCTAGGATAGATGATTCATGGGAGCTATAGTGATGAGTATTGAGAGCTAGAAGAGTAGGATTTGAATGGATGGAAAGGGTGTTTGTGGGTTTTGGGTATAATGGAGTGAAAGGAGGTGAGAAGGCCTAACTTGGTGGCCAAGGGTGAGGTGGATGGAGGTGCTTGGTTGCTTTGCCTTGTGACATGCGGTGGGTTGATGTCATGAGTTGCTAGGGTGCTTGGCTGGTTGGAAAAGGGTCAAAATGAAATTATAAAGGGGCTTGGTGGGTGCCGAGTTATAATGGGTCAGGGTATAGGGTTTATGGTTTTTAGATCGAGCTTAGGTTTAAGGTTTAGGGTAGTTGAGGGTTATAGGATTAAGGGTTTATTTGTTATAATTAGGGTTTAGGATTAGGTTTAAGGTTTAGGATTAAGGTTTAGGGTTTAGTTTTAGGTTTAAAGTGAAATTAGGGTTTTAGGGTTTCCTTTAGGGTTTAGGGCTTTAGATTAGGATTTTAGGACGAATTAGGGTTTAGGTTTAAGGTTTAGAAGTCATGCATTAAGTGCTTGTACCTTGTGCTAAAGTGGTGGTAAAGTTTAAACATGATTTAGGAGCTTAAATGACCTAATTAGGTTTTTAGGCATGATTAGCTTGTACATTGTGCTTTAGAAAGTTGTAACTTGATTTAGGAGGGAAAAGATTTCAAATATTTTATTTCCTTGTGTCGTTTTGCTTTGTGCATTGTATTACTTGTACACTTGCTTTAGAGGCTTGCACATTCTTTTTATAGGTATTACTGATGAAATTATAGTCCAACCTGGGTCATGACCCCGGGACACAACGACTAGTACTTATACCCAGGCCCATAATGAATGGGCACTATCGACATCAATAAGGCTTCCAAGCCCAAACAGGTACTGCCTATGAAGTAAGCCATGAATATGGCTTACCACAACGAGGATTTAAAGGCCATGAGGCCCAACTAGTTCCTCACGTGGCAGGTACCTAGAAACACCCGTTACGAACGAGTCATAATCATGAGGTGAGCCCACTAGTTGCTAAATAACGGTGAGGCCTCTCGGATATTAACCTAATTAATGGGGACAATGCCATTAGGGTTTGGTGAGTTATGGAAGAACACCTCGGCTGTCCTAATCTAAGGTATGCCTTCATAACCCTAACTGTTCGACTCTAAAACTAAAAACCGTTTACTTACTCTCTCGCCGGAGGGATAATCGGTGGGAGACAATCCCTCGGTAAGCATAACATTGCTTTGTTTTCTTAGTGCGCGGTCTTTCATTCATAAGACTTAATTGATACAGGATCCGAAGCCTAACAGGATCAGTATTACACCTAATTCGGACCTAATAAGGGATCGTCCAACTTTTGTTATTCAAACTTATACATTATCATATATTTAGGGTTTTGATAATAAACGCTATTTTGGTTAATGCTTGTTTTGAAATAACGTTTTGAAAAGTACGTTAAATGGATAATGTACTTGGTAAAAAAATGATATTAAGATATAGACTTGACATATTAGGATGTTTACATGATATAAACATAGATAGAATTGACATAGGTAGGTTGCGTGAGCTCGTTTACTTTAGAGATGCAAGTTACGTTGCATAATGAGATAAAACAAAAAATTCCCTGTAAAAAGGTTGGTATATATTTAATAGATGGATAAATACAGTGCATCTAATTTAATAGATGGATAATTACATTGATGAAAATTACGGGTTGTTATATTGGGCTCGTGTCCATGGCCGAACTAGACTTAGTTACTTCTTTGATGGCCTGAGTGAGAGATTTGGATGCTCAGTAGTGGACTCGATGTGTGTTTTGAAGGTTGTTTTCTTTTGTGTCCACTTCTGCTCTAAGCTTTTTTGCCTTGGGGAACCTCTTTAGTTGGAGAAGAGTATTTGGGAGCTTTGGAGTCCACATGTACATCTAGATTGCAGATGGCCTTTATGTGGTCAGTGAATGGAGGTTCTTCAGGTTGGTTTGGCTTCAGTATCTAGTTGTGAAAACTGAAGACCTGAGTGGGATTTATTATGAGCTATTCATTATCATAGTTAGGTGCCATATGTTCAAGCTAGAAGAGGATATTAACTTAGATAGGGGAAAAATTTAAAAAATAAATAAAAACAATCTTTTCCCTAGTCTTCTTGTTCAGCTTGTGAATGAGATCCTCCCAAATTATCTTGGCATAATCTACTTGGACACCATTTTCCAAACAATACAAGATGGTGGCATCCTTATTAGATATTTGATCTAGGCCACCTGTTTTCCCACCTAAGCACTAAATGATCTGACCCATCAGCAACCTCCACCTAGGAGGAAGACAACTCTTTTTGAGAGTTCCTTTTTCCCTAATCTCCCCATTGTACCCTATCATTGCAAACCATGGTCTTACAGTTATTATGGAGGGTGGAGAAACATACATACTTGAGTGAGGTAGGTATTGTGCCCTAAGAGTATTTCTAAATGTGGTGATACCTATCTCTCCTTTAACTTCTCCTGTGGGAGTAGATACCCAAATCTTAGAGTCTGGTAAGACCTTTGTCGTAATACAAGAATTCACTTAGGTAAATCATTCTTTTGTATTATTTGGAGCTCTTGTAAATGCTTCTTTTAGACAACATTTGGAAATGAAGTCAGACACATCTTTAAATATTCTTGGTTACGGTGTAAGGGATATAAAAGTGCGACTTTATTATGGTGGTGAAGGCAATTTCCTCAAATGTGAACTCTACCTGAATGGCAGGTAAGAAAGGGTTTGGGCTTTCAGGTTTGTCAAGAGTGACAGGTTCTTCTTTGGGAGTGAGGTTAGGTGATGAGGGGTTTTGTGAGGATGATTCTGCTATTAGGGTTTTGAAGTTTTGATCTGGTGGAAGGTGTGTGTTTTGTATGTTCTTGACGGATTTGTTGGGATAAAGAGTGTGATGTGGAATGGTGTGTTGTGATTTATATGATTGATGAAGATTAATGCTAACAATTTTAACTTTAAGCCTAGCAGTAGAAACAATCCAAGCAGCAGAAACATATAATTGGCAGTATAAACAGTTTTAACTTAATATTGCTTTCATATTATCAACTCAAGCAGTATTAATGATTACGTGTGAAATATATATATTTATATATAGTACTATAGAAAATTCCCAATTTACCCTTGAGGACAAAGGTGAAAAGGAAACTCTTCAAATATATATAATATAATATAATACGTATCTTAACCGGGAAGTATGCTTTCCCGGGTCGTTTCCCCAATGACTTGTGAAATTGAATCCACGCCTTAGTTTGGATTATGATTTGAATGAGGGAAAATATTTTTTTGATTATCTATAACTACCAATTAAAAACACAATTAAAATAAGCAATTAAAAAACAATTAATGAACTAAGATAATTAACGGAAACAAATAAAACGCGACAAATAAGCAAATAAGATAAAATAAAACCTTAAAAATGCAAACTAAATTTCTAAACCTATAATAAGACAAAAGAAAATTTTAGAAAAAGGAATTATAATTTTTTGATTATTTTTGAATTTATTATGAATTAAAAACTAATTTAATCTAATTAAATCCTAGAAAATAGAAAATTAATTCCT
>BQNB010110004.1:8822-22639 GCA_026074375.1 Tanacetum coccineum
GATGAATTTTCACAACACAAGTCTACGCTTCTGTTCTTGGGCCGCCAGCCACTAGATAGTCTCAGTAAAAGGTTTAAAACCTGCTTCTTCAAGCGGGAACCTGTCAGCTTTCCAAACGATCTTCTGAATTCGTCAATAATGAGAACCTGATGGCATAAAGTTGAACAAACATGAAGAACAAAGTAGAATACAAAATGACGATATAATATGGTAAAAGAGTAATCACACACCTTCCATTTGGCATGTTTAAAAAGTACACTGTTGCCGTTAACCAAGTCTCAAGTTGTTCTAACTCTTTCATTGCTGATATAGTTATCTTCTTTAAGCATTCATCATCATCAGCATTAAACAAACAATGTCGATTCCTTGCATCACAAACGACTTCTTTCCATATAGACTCACTATTAGTCAGCGTTCTTTCATTTCCCAATATCCAAAGACAGTGTCTACAGGAAAATGGAAGGCGATATCATAGTTTTTACCATTATGAAGTAACTATACCGATCAATTATTACTAAAGTGAGAAAGTTGCATACCGTGCTCGTGTCAAGGCAACATTAGTCCTTTGAGGGCATGATATGAAGCCAATAGACCCATGGCTATTGGACCTTACCGTTGACAAAATAATGAAATCTTCTTCTCCACCCTGACTCAGCATGCACACGGCTTAACCGAAGTACTGGGACGAAACCAGGGTCATGTGGGGTCGCGGGACACGAATGGATTTTTTTCGATCTTAAATGCACCCTGTCCATCAAACTGTGCTTCTAGTGTTACGGTTCAAAAAAATGTGTGCACCCGGTCATATTTGGTCCTGATTCCGTCCCTGGGGACGTATCCATGGTCATTTTCAACCCTTTTCTGGGCCAACCACAAATGTGTACCTAGTGGAGGGCAAGAGATATCCCGTGGCCGTTTCTGACCCTTTTCCCATACTAGGGGGCAAACTTTGATAATTTTTAAAAACTACCCTACAAATTGGTCCTTTAGGGGGCAAATTACAAAAATAACGAGATTAATTGTTTACACATGCCTAGTGAGGTTTGAACCTTAAACATAAACTCCCAATAATATAAAAAAATGCTGAAAGTAAAACAAAAATAGAAAAACAAAGAGACCTTGTGCTTATAAAGCTCCTCGTTGCGAACATCATCAAGAGACTATGAGAGAATCAACTTGGTAAACTCATCTTCATGATGCTCCGCATTTTGTTGGGCTCGTGCCGTTCTCAAAAATTCTCAAAAAGTGATGCCACGTCAGCAAAATGCTCAATGGCACCAAGAAATGAATGGCACCACATTTTGTGGGGCATCCGTTGGCACGAGAAAATGTGGTGCCGTTGGTACACATGTACCCCACTAAATCACAAAAAGACAAAAAAAAAACGGCTCGAGAATGGCACCACCACTCCGTTTTCTCGTGCCGTTCTCAACGGCGCTGGATGTTATGTATGGCGCGAGAGAGAATGGCACCCTCGGTTAGTAAAAGTAGTCAGTTTGCAACAGTGGGTTTCAAGTGAAAAAGATTGTATGAAAATGGTAAACGTTGGTCACATGATGTACAAGTTTCTTAAGATAATGTACAACCAACTTATAACATTTTAAAAATAGCGTGAGGTGTGTCGTGACGGCATGGTCAAGTCTAACGTCTTAGGAGTCATGGCGAGTCATGACGTTTTTTAAGACGTGACTTAACACGGCACAAAATATAAAAATATTTATAAATTTATATATTTATATATTATATTTTAAATATATTGAGTTTACAAAAGCGTCATACATAAAGAATAAAGTCAATAAACTATATTTGCATGTAATATTTTTCATTTCTATAAGAAAACGATTTTTTATCAAAATTGAATTCAAAAAAGCCTCCATGCATTATGACTTATCGCGCCTTATCACGTTTTTTCACTTCTCATGTCACGTCATGCCTTAAGTCTACGCATTGGTTTATTGCGTAGTGTGAAGGTCACGCCTCGCGTCTTTGCGAGGCCTAAGCGGCGCCATGACGTGCCTTTTAGAACCGTAATTTGTGATCCATTGGTGTATTAGGGTCCTTCGTTCCATCATCAGGCTACGCACATTACTGATATGGGCGAATTTTTAGCCACAATAAGACAACCTACACTACAAAAAACATACCCCACAAAAATATATATTAATTAATAAAACCCACACATAAAACAACGCAAAACACACACCCAACACATGCAGATAGTCGATCGTTCACGTGACCCACTCGACCGAAATGAAGATTGGCTACCGACATGAAGGACACCCCACAATGAGGCAACCTACAAGGACACCAACGACCCACTCGATCGTATATCACATTGTTACCTCAATATAGTGTTTGTTAATATGCAATGAATTCAACAAACTTACCGGTTCCATCAAATATGAAACCAAGCTTATAATCGTGGTATCAAAATTCATTCTTTTTTCTTTTTTTAAAAACATTTATATAAAATTACTCGTGTCTATCTCTTTTTTACTTTTATTCAATAAAATAATATACTTCAATGTATTTTTTAGTTTTTAAAATCAACTTCTATTGTTTTAATATATTATTTTCTTTTACCACATATTTGTTACCTACACACAAATCAAGAGAGCTTAGTAATGCAATCACACAAAGTGATCAAATCAGATTAGCACTTCAACGCCAATTTAGTTTTCTCTCTCATAAACCAACCACGGAACAAAAACATGCAGTGCAACCACACATGTGACCGAACCATTTTTTTAATTTGTTAATAACTAAAAAAAAATTACATTAATAATTTAAATAAAATATTAAAACATTACAACAAATTAGTGTGCATTTGCTCGACGTCAAATGTGTTCTACTCATTCGACTTTAAGATTAAGATGAGTTTTCGAGTTGTTAATATCTTTGATAACTTGTAACTTATCTTATTCTGATCGTACATGATCATCTTTATGATGTTGTTCCTCCAGAAAAAACTTGGAAGAGATTGTTTTGGTCTTTTAGAATCTTATTATGTAATATGATGCAAGTGTACATCAATTTCGTAATTGTCTGAAGACTTTCCCACCATGTGAGAGTTTTTATTATAGCTCAATTTTTCTTTAGCGCGTCAAACACTCGTTTCACATCTTTCCTCGCTAACGATCTAAAATAAATGAGAGACCAAACACATAAAATTTCGTCATAAATAAATGAATCAAAAGTAAATAAGTAATGATCTTTTATATAACAAAAACGTGTACCAAATCGTAATAACACAAGTTCCTTTATATTGATGGATTTTGTACTATCTAGTTAAGATAATATTTATCTTTTCACATGTAAAAAAGGCATTATTCATGATCGCTTTTCAGTTAAACAATCACCAAAAACACGTTTAACCGACCATAACTCTACATTTTACTTAAAACTTCCTAAAAAATGCATCATTCACGTCTTTTTTTCAGTTAAACAATCACGAAAAATGCGTTTAGATGATCATAACTCTATAACCCGTCACATTTTTCACGACTTAATTACAAAAGTTTGACATTAATAACTTTCTAAATCAAGTGATCTCTTTCACATTTCATACCTATAATTTAAACCTCTCAACACTCTATCAGAATAATGTCCACATAATAGTTTATAGGCTTCGCATATGAAGTCTCGAGTTCAAACGTCACTAATTACACATTTGGGTGTGGTTATGAAAGAGTCTGAAACAGTCACCAAATTACATCTTTACGTAACTAAAAGGAGTGATCTAACGGTAAAAATAACAGCCTCCTAAAGCGAGGTCAACGGTTTGAATCCAACGGAGAGAAAATTAATCCTCTTGTGGCCATGGAGGTTCACTTGTGCCAACTCCGGGCTATGCAAAAAAATAATCACCCTAATAGTAGTCGCCTCGCAGTGTCGATGCAGAAACCTAGGTAAATAAATAAAAAAACCTCTTTACGCCGCCCGTTTAACCATCTTGAAAACATTTATAAATTTTACACCATTCTCATCAAACCACCAAAACACAAGGACCTAACCTATAAATACATTCAAAATTTTCCCTCTTCCGCAAAACAAAGCCAAACCAAAACCGTTGCATTTCAAAACAGAATTCTGTTACAATGGCGTCCACGTCATCACCCGAGATCACTCCGATTATCGAACCAATCGTCTCACCGCGCAACAACGACATCCTTCCCCGATCACCGTCCACGTCAGTACTGTCGATGTTTCTCGGCTTATTCGCAGGCCGCCGCGGCGCGTCAATGATCGTGCGCGAAAACGTAGCTCATCAGTTAGAATCCTGGCGTGAGGATTGGGGATACTCGTTACCTGTAGTCGTATTCGACACGGTTTGGAACTTGATGTTTGTTGTGGCTGCTATTGTGATCCTGTTTTTGAGTGTGGATGAGAAGCCGAATGTGCCGCTTAGGGTTTGGATATTCGGATATGTTGTGCAGTGTTTTGTGCACGTTGTGTTGTTGTGGTTGGAGTTTAGGAAGAGGAATCGGATCGTTTCGATTGAGGAGAGTTTGATTAGTAGCGGTTCGAGTTCGGAGGAGGTTGACGGAGATGGTACTGGACGTGGATTTCGGTTTCGTGATGTCGTGTTTGGAAGTCCTACGAGACACAGGTTGTTTAATTTTCGATAATGAATTGCTGATTAGTATGTATTTGATAAGTTTGTTTATGCGTAGAAATTATTAGATAGGTGATTGTCGATTTTGAATTGGCGTTTAGTTTGTTATTAAGAAGTTTATGTTAGGTTTATCCGAAGAAATGCTAAGATTAAGTATGAACAGCAGTTTTCACAAATTATAGATAGGTGATTTGTTGTATGTAGTTCACTATATATATGATTTCGTACTGTACGTTATGTTTGGAAATTCTACGATGCATAGGTTATTTTCGATTGTAAATTTGCAACTAATAAGTTAATGTTACTGAGTTTGTTGTTTTGATGTTACTATTTTTTTGCTGTATGAAGTTAAATTTATGATTTCGGACCTTATATTGTGATATATGATAGGTTTAGGCATAGAAATTATAAGATTAATTATGAACAGTTGGTTATGTAATTAAGTTATAAGATGAAATGATTTGGTGAAAATTGTATCTGATGGACGCGATTGTGGATATCGTGCTGTGATGTTTGGAAATTCGCAAATATGTTATATTAGATACTGAATTGTTTTATTTTTTTGTATGATAAAACTAACTTTTAAGGCTGACGATGAATAGTTTCATAGTTTAGCCAGGGTCAAAAGTCAGTTTAAATTGGAAGTTCTACGATTTGATAGATTATTTTCGATTCTGTTTTTAGTTTGATATTTGATAAGTAAATGTTGCTTTTATCTGTTACTGGTTTTGCTGTTACTGTTTCTTTGCTGTATGGCGTTAACTATAAGATTTTAGTACTTATACTGTGGTACATGCATAGAAATTATAAGACTAAGTATGAATTTTAGATTATGACTAGGGGGAAAAGTTACTCTAAGTTGGAAATTGTTTTAGAAATGTAAGGACGTGGTCGGTCAGCTATAGTACCAATGTGATTAAATCCTAAACAATTCTTGAGGTTTGTGAATGTAACAGTGTGATATACATTTGGTCTGATACTTCATTTGATAAAACGTAAGTGAACTAATGTGTTTGTGAAATGTTAATGCTAATATAAGTTGTGGAGGATGCGGATATAGTTTTCTAAGTGTTGTGTGTGAATCAGAAACAGCAACGCACGTTTGAATGTTGAGCGCCTAACTCTGTGCCTGCACAGGAAAAAGTTTAGGCTTTTTAGTTTAATCATGTGGTTAAAAGAGTTCAAGTCATGTTCAAACAAGTGAACATGATAATAGTAGAAGCATGACTGTTTCATCATGTCAAGACAATAAACAATTTTCAGTAAAAAGTTGGTTGCCCACAACCTCAGTGAGCTAATTGCTTTTTGTAGTTTATCAAATTTAGAGAACTTCTGTTAGAAATGATACATGTTTGATCTCTTAAGGTTATACATGCTTCCAAAAAACAATGAGTTAATACGAGACACCTGTTTGTATTAAGAAAAGAATGATTTAAGATGTTGCAGTATTGTGAAAGGTAGCTAGGCACTTGTTATCATATGGTTTGTATAGTTATGCAGTTATAATGCATCATTACACTGATATTTAATACTTTGGACATTGCAGTCCGTATAGAAGATGGGAAAGGCTTAACACAGTGATCTCATATATCTGTTCCGTAATTGGCTTCATTTGGATCGTCTCTGCTTACAAAGTTCTCCTGCATGTTGCGCCACGTCTATTCTGGTATTTCTTCAACTCAGCTCAATACGGTTATATGTTCTTCATCTATACTAATCATAAACTTCACCTCCAATATCTAAAAGATCAATTATGTGTATGTTTTAGCAACATGAATGTTCTTGAGAATTGACCAATATTTTGGTATGAAATTTTTCGAACCAGAGGACATGATCTCTATCAGTCCAGAAACATGAAATGTCCGACAAATTTCATATTTCCCTTGGTTTTTGAATAATTGCAGGTTGACTGTAGCATTTTTGGCTATCGACATGTTCTTTGCTGCGATTGGCATTCTGTTATCATTGTTAGTAGGACTTGGTGTTTGTTTTTGCTTCCCCTGCATCATTGGCATCATGTATCTCATTCGTCGCCAGGTGAAACAAGTGAACATTTTATATCTCATATCTGTTTATTTCTCTTATTTTTGTCACTTGATTTTGATATCATATGATAATACACAGGAAGAGGTGTTCAGATGTGACATTAACGTCCTTCCAAATACATATTTGCGTGTTCCAATGGAGCAACCTGAATGTAATTTTACAGCAGGATGGTCCCTTGGGAAACAAATGGTCCAGACTTCATATGTGAGCGTTTCTCTTCAAGCTAGGCTGTGTAAGTCAACTGTTAATGAAATTTGTTTGTAGCATATTTAATTAAAATGAGTAAAGACTAAATAATTGCTACATAATTCAAACTATAGAAAAAGAAGAGACGATGTAAACGATGGTCACAAAATCCCATGTTATGGATGTCCTTAAAATCTTAGTCTAATACTACAATATCATTTCAATATTCTGTATGCTTATCGATGTTTAGTCATAGGCTGATAGGCATGCATATCTTCCGTCCTATAACATCTACACGCAGATGCAATGAAAATTAAAGTTGGAAATGAGACCATTCATGAGTAATATGGGTCATCGGTTTGGATTTTACTTAACGGGTGGATTTTTTTGATAAACAAGAAAAAACTGGTCAAACAGGTCGAAGTTGCCCAAGTGTTTTCAAAATGTATAATACATCTTCTAATCTTTTAGTATTTTCATCAAATTAGAGACTGTCATTGTAATAAGGTAGTTTTTAGTCTATAGTCATATCTAAAAGATTAGAGTTTAAAACAGACAAGACAAAAAGTTGGTTGTACGGGCTTGACCTAGTTTGGCCAGGACAATAAAGTATCCATTTTTGACATGCACATTTAAACGCAATAAATGAAAAACAAGAAGAAAAGCTAAGCTAAGCTGGGTTATATTATAAATTGATCATTTGGTATATGCAGCTAGGATGATTATCTCTTGATTTAGGCTAGTTTGGGATGTTCCCCTTTTACCCAAGTTTTTGGTAAACGTAAACGATACAAATCGAACCATTCATAAGTAAATGAGCCGTAAAGACTAACCATAGTATATTTTTTTTTATCTCTATTTCTTTTTAGAACTGCTGCATATGTCTCTGCCACTATGAATGCCGGTGAACACTAATTCTCCCATTTAACTTCCTGAACCCATCACTAACATGCTGCATGCATACTGAATAGGCTAAAGGTAAAAGCGAACTGTCCACTCTGCAAGCACATAATCGAGCAAAAAGAACATGTTTGAAGAGCACCGTTTTGTACTAGTAAGCGTACAGGTAACAGGTATACTCATTGCTGGAAATGTGCATTGCACTAACACAATAAAAGCCAAACTAAAGGAAAACGTTGCATAGGTTAACCATTGTTACTTCTGTAAATCATTCTTACCTTGTTTTTCGTTGTACCGACAAAGGTAGAAACGACTAAGGAGAGAGGTTATATGGATCAATCAGGAAAAGCTTCAGCTTTACTACAGTGTTTGACAGTTTGGATATGACCATATGAGTATAGGAGATGTATGAAATGATGAATTTACATTTACTGGGTCCATGCCTGGTCCTTGAACCAGTAGGCATGATGGGTTGGATAATCAGCTTTTTAAAACGGTTTCTGGTTGAAACGGGTTAGTTTTAGTCGGTCGGAACAGATTGACCTGCAACTTATTTTTCATTTACAAGATTTTTTTCTAGCAATATAATTTCTTTTTTTAAATGAGTCTCGAGTTTGCATAGATAAAATAGATTTTGGGCGACTTAGTATAAATGAAAAATGATTATTTGGTGATTAATATATTTTATCTAGTTCAAGCTTTGCTTGAGGTTAATGTGGTATGTCTTGCCACATTCCATTGTACTTCATTGCATTTTTTGGTAATTAATATACTAGTTTTAATGCTCGTGTACGCACGAGGCTTAGACATTATGTTTTTCTAAATATATATATATATCATTTGCATTTTTTCTGTTTTATAAGTTATGTATAGAGTATTATCGAAATCTTATAAAAATAATAGATTTATTAAATATTTTATATATTACGTAGTAGGATAATTAGTAATTTTTTTCTTTTGATTTACCTGTCTTCGGAATTTTTTTTTTTTGATTTTACATGTCTCTCGGCACGTCGTATATTGGTAGAGCCAACTAATTCCAGCGAAACTATCCTTTTAGGTAGCCTGGAGTCGGCTCAAGTGAACCTCCGAGGCCACAAAAGGATTAATTTTCTTCCTGTTATATCTTCTGAACCAATTGACTTCCCTACTTTTAGAAAACATGTCAATGAAATAAATACTTTTTCAGAAATTACAATTCGTTAGAATTTTAGGTAGTATTAAACAAAAGAAAATAACATGTAATTTCTTCCAACAATTCAATGAATAGATACGAAAACCTTTTTTTTCTTATTTTCGATAATTTATGCTGCTTCGCGTGTTTTTCTCTTTGGTTTGTTTGATCAACATGATTTTTTGCCCGACAATGAAAAGAATTCACTAAAAGAGTTATTTAGTATCGTATATAACCAAAAGAAAAGAAATGTATTTTCTTCTCAAACCCATAAATGAATGTTAGAAAAACTGTTTTTTTCTTTATTCGATAATTTATGTGGCTTCGTGTTTTTCTCTATGGTTTTTTGCTACAACATGTTTATTTTTTGGCGACAATGAAAAATTCACTAAAAAAGTTCTTTCGAGTATTTTTGAAATTGTGATTAAATAATGTTAAAATCTTTGTTGAAGTAAAATTGTTTGCATTGGTTTTATTTAAAATATAAAGTTAGGGTATTAAAGCTTTAAATGAATTTATTTGTCTATTTTTTAAAGTTTATATTAAAATGTGTAAATTTACTCTTAACTCCAATATAGTTTAATTTAAAAATAAACAATAAATTTTCTTAAATAACTCATCTAGTTTTCAATGTTTTTGTTTTAACAAATTTGACACATATATTTTATTGGATTTTTTTCATCATCGGATTTCTCCACAAATTTTTTTTTTAATTTGAACAATGTTATTCAATTTTTGGACATTTGTTAGATGACCATCCACGATTCGCACGATGTTTACATACGTAGGCCAAAATCAAGCGTTTATGATTGGTTCAATTTTTTAATTCATAGATTCAATTTGATAGAAAACTCCGAAATGATGTAATTCTTTTATTATATTTACACTTAACTCCATATAATTTATTTAAAAATAAACCAATAAAGTTTTCTTAATTAACTCCTCTTTTTTCAAGTTTTTGTTTTCACAAATTTGACACGTAGATTTTATGAGATTTTTTTCTCCATCAGATTTCTCCACCAATTTTTTTTAATTTTGACCAAATTTATTCAATTTTGACTTTTTATTGACCAACCATATTGCACAATTTTTCACTCTTCTGCAAAATCAAGCGTTCTGATTGGTTCAATTTTTTAATTCATAAGATTTAATTTGATAGAAAACTCCGAAATAATATAATTCTTTTATCATATAAAAGATTTTACCAGGGTGTGATCCCTTTTACCAAAAAAATGATTATTTGGTCCATTTGACCTCTAGGATAAAACCGGGTCTTGACCGGATCTTAACGGTTACTATAGCCGAGTTATTGCCGAATCTAACAGGGTTATTAGACGGGGTCCTTGACCCCCACCCACTGGATATATCAGGGTCTTGGCCATTGTTCTAAGCGGGTCAGCCGGATATTATAGCCAGTCGGTCTTGGCAGAATTTAGCCGGGTCTTGGCCGAATATAGCCGGGTCTTGGCCGGATTTAACCGGTTATAGCCGAGTCTTGGCCGAAATATTCGGGTTGTTCGTAAAACATGGTGCGAAAGTGGTCATTGCTGATGTCAAATGATGACTTGGTTGGTTCCGAGTTTGCTTCTTTTGTTCATTGTGATGTAACTATTGAGTCAGATATAGAAAACGTCATCAACACCACAATCTTTCTGAAATGGACTACAACAAGATTCCGATCTTGTCTTTTACATTCGTTCTTCTTATAATCTCTTATAGATTGTTTTGATTAGCGGATGCAAAGGATCTGATTATTATCTTTGTTGTGTGGCGTCCCGTTTTCTCGTTCCTGTAAATCTTTCTGAAATCGTTCTTCTTGTGAGTGCGGGATCGAAACCCTCCAACAATTCTTGTTTGATCGTTTTATTTAATCATATGTGATCTGTAACCTTTTAACGATTTCATTCGTTATTGGTTGTTGTTCGGATTGGTTTTATTTGCGATTTTTCTAGGGTTTAGACCTTTATTTGTTTGTTGCTTGAAGGTGGTTTATGGTAGTGCATCAAAGGATGTTGTTTAACACTTAATTTAAGGTTTTGGAGTTGTATTGTTAACCCTCCATCTTTTTATTGTAATTGTCTTGTTGCGATTTATATCTAGGGTTTCGATCTGCTTTTACTTGAAAGTTATTTGGTGTCTTGGGTTGCTTGATTATTATTGGAAGTTATCGTCACATCCCTATCATAGCGATTTGGTATTTATTGATATAATCAAGCCCTTGTTAGGGTATCATATGGGTTTCAACTGCTGTCGTACGAATTCATTATTATGGAAGTGTGGTAACCATATATCGCATGTCGTTAGGGTTTCGGTTGTGCTGTTGATGTAGATTCTTTGTAACCTTTCATGTGATCTTGGAGCTGCAGATTTTAGGAAGTTTGCGAATTGATTCGTGTATTGATCTTGGTGGTTACATGATTTCTTGGACGGCTGGGCGAAACCCTAATTTTTTAGGGTTTCTTACTGTATGGGGTGACTGGATAAAGGGATTCTTTGGGTTTCGCTTTTATCTTTGTCATTTTCGCTGTTGGGGGCATCATTATAACGCATGATACAGTTGGAGGTTGATGATTATTTGTTGGGAAGTTACTAGTTTGGTCATGTTGACGTTGCTATTATTCGAGTATGGATTTGGCTGTCATGATCAATTCTCTGATGGTATGTACGTTGGAATTTCAATCTTATCAGGGTCTCTAAAGCTACATTTATGGTGGAAGACATGGCGATTGATAATTCTGGCAGAAGATGATTTGGTTCTTTATGACGAATATGAGGCTCCAGTCATTGTATTGTCGGAGCAAGTGCTGAATTTTGTGATCTTTATGATATCTGCATAATAGACGTGCTAGGAAGTTTTTCTAGTTTTTTTCGTTGGTAGTCATAAGATTGGTTTGTCTCTCTTATTTAAAGCGTTAGTTAGTAGCACTTAGTCGCTTGTAAGTGTCCATTTTTAGACTGAGATAAGGGATGTCACCCTTATCCTTTGTACTTCAACGATTTTTTGGTGTAATATAATTTACCGGGGAAACCTTTTACCCAAAAAATCAACACCACAATAGCTAAGCATGGACAACTAGATATCATGGTTAACAACGCAGGGATTGTCGATGAGCGAAAACTCACTACAAAAAAAGGGGCCTTTTGGGACGACTTTTTTTTGAACGGACAAAAAACAGTGCCTAATACTTGTATTTGGCACCATTTGGTTGACCGTGCCAAAACTCATGTATTTGGAACCACTATTGACATTTTGTTCCAAATACGTATGTATTTGGAATGGTTTTTTAAATAAGGTGCCAAATACTAATATATTTAGAACGAATTTTATAAAGTGTCACAAATACCAATGTATTTGAAACGACTCTTATAAAGTGTGGCAAATGGCAATTTATTTAGAACGGTATTTTTTTAATTAGTGTATTTCGAACAACTATGAAATTTGAACCGGATACAACTTGTTTCTCATTCTTTCGTACGTGTCAAGTATATGCTTTCCTTTCTGTCTCCGACATCAAATATCAATATGATATGGATTTTTTAGTTAATTCCTAATCAAGGTTCATTATTAACAATTAAGCTATAAGGTCATCTTTATATCCGCATACCAATAACAATCTTTTTCACCGTCAAATAAACCTCAACTCATTCAACAAACCTCAAATCAATTTAAATTAGGGGAAATATTAGCTACAATTTATTATAGCCAATTGGCTATAATTTTGTGCTAATATTGTGGGTCCATTAGTAATGTTTGCGGGTCCCTGAATCCTGTCTGCGAGTCCCTGTGTTATATCTTGTGTATTTTTAGTGGGGATTGTAGCCAATTGGCTACAATAATTGTAGGCAAGTTATCACTTTTAAATTATTTGTGTTCCATTCTTAAGAAGATACATAAACTAAAACTTCATATTGTCCTTTAAAAGTAACTTTTTTTTGGTAAAGGGTTACCCCAGAAAATTTGTATTAAACACCAAAAATTGTGTACAATGGAAAGTGACTAAGTGTCACATTAACCTCGAGCTAGCTCGAACTTCTAAACAGAATGTGACATACCACAAACTGAACTAGAAAACCAATCACACGGCTTTACATTAAGAACTATATAGTCTAAATCGTGTAGGCATCTTCCATAGCGCAAGTAACTGTTTTGCCTTTGTCGTATTCTTGAACCGAAAAGAAACAAGTTTGAGTCTAACCGTGACAATAATTAAGTCTCTTACTTCTTTCGGTCATCTTCTAGCGTTCTTGAATAACCTTGTGTTCCTTTCGTTCCATATATAATATGATGACGCAGCAACAATTAACTTTCCCACCACAGCCTTAAACGATCGACTTGAAGACAAAGATTGAAACCAAAGCATAATATCATCCAAGCTTGGACGAACACTATTCATTTCAGCGTATATTCGAACAAGATTCCATACCTTGGAAGAAAAGTTGCATTCAAAAAATAGATGTTCATGTGAGTCCATAATCAGATCACATAATGGACATCTAAGGCTACTCAAATCTATGTTAGGAGCTACATCCCATGGCCTCAACTTATCTTGTGTCTTGAGACTCCTTCGCATTACCAGCCACATATGGAAGGAATGACGAGGAATGCAATGCGGAAACCATACTATATTATACCACGTAACATTAGTACCACGACTCCTTAACTCTTCCCATGCAAGATTAACCGAGAACAATGCCAAGTTACCATTTGAGTCTTTCTAGCATAACCTATCATTGCTAGCATCAATGTTAGGAATAGATATAGAACTCAAATTCGGGGATTTTAGTAACCAAGCTTGAGGCCAATTCCAAGCACCGTTAGAGATAACATCAGCTACACAAGATGTAATACTATAACCCTCCCTCGCGATGTCCCTTGGAGAGAGAAATCGAATAAGG
>BQNB010110005.1:0-22639 GCA_026074375.1 Tanacetum coccineum
ATAATATGGCTTTCTATTTGTTTAATCCTCCCCGACCTCCGGATCATTCTTGTTAGCTTGTGAATCTTATGTATAACAGCTAATACTAGGGTTGATGATAACAATTGCTTAAGCTTGTCAAAGGCAGATTGGGCTTGAGGGTTCCAAGCAAACTATTTTGGTTTGGTAATTTCAGTTATGGGAGCCACAATGGTACTAAAATTCTTAACAAAACGCCAATAAAAAGAAGCAAGTCCGTGAAAACTGCGAACTTGTTGAATGGACTGTGGTACCGGCCAGTCACGAATCGCTTGTACCTTCCGGTCATACACCTGTATTCCTTGGACAGATATTAAATAACCAAGGAAAGTGACTTGATTAGCAAAGAAATCACATTTCTCCAAGTTCCCGTACAACTTCTCCCTGTCTAACACCTCAAATAATTGTTGCAACTATGCTTGGTGATCACTTGTTGTTTTACTATAAATGAGGATATCATCGAAATAAACAACAATGAATCTTCCTAAAAAAGGTTTAAGTACCTGATTCATCAAGCGCATGAAGGTGTTGGGAGCGTTTGACAGTCTGAATGGCATGACGAGCCATTCATATAATCCTTCTTTCGTCTTGAAGGTTGTCTTCCATTCATCACCCTCATGTATTCAGATTTGGTGGTACCCACTCCTCAAATCGAATTTGGAGAATACATTTGCGCCATGAAGTTCATCCAGCAAATCATTGAGTCGGGGAATGGGGAAGCGATACTTAATAGTGATTTTATTTATCGAACGACTATCCATATACATCCGCCACTCACCGTTCTTTTTTGGTACAAGTAGTGTCGGTACTACACATGGACCAAGTGATTCTCGAATGAGCCCTTTCTGTAATAAAGCGTCCACTTGTTTTTTGATCTCATCCGACTCCCTTGGATTGCTACGATAAGCCGGCTTGTTGGGTAAGATAGATCCGGGAATCAGATCAATCTTATGCTGGATGGTTCTGATAGGAGGCAGCCCCGGGGGAATCTCAGCTGGAAAAACATGGTCGTATGACTGCAATAATGGTTGAATAAGTGGGTGTTGTTTTGCTTGGGGTTTGTTGTCTTCTTCATCAAGAAGACCTACTAAGATAAAATATGTCATGGAATGGTATTCATGTTGCTCGTCCTTGAGCAATGTGCTTGTGATTTATTGGAGTGATTGAATGGAGAGATAGGGGTGAGGATGAGTTTTTGGTTATTGTGAATGAAAGAATAAGTATTCTGGTAGCCATCATGCATGACTTGGTGATCAAATTGCCATGGACGACCCAAAAGCACGTGGCAGGTGTCCATTGGAAGAACATCACACTAAATTTTATCCGTATAAGACCTCCCAATGCTCAATGATAAAAGAACCCGGTGAGGAACATGAATTCCTTTCCCTTGATTTAGCCACTGAATCACGTAAGGAGAAGGATGCGGTTCTGTTTGTAATTTTAACTTGTCAACCAAAGTCTGTGATGCAATATTGGTACAACCGCCACCATCAATTATCATGGTACAAACCTTTTGAGCAATGGTACATCGCGTATGAAAAATAGATTCGCGCTAGAGAGTTTCTTCTTGAGTTGGTGTGGCGTTAAAGTTCACCGTCATCTAGACCAGCCACTTCCTCCTCGGTATTGATATTTAACTGCTGCTCGTTGGTTGTTTCGTCACTGAATTCATATCCACAGGCGAGTTTGAAATCAACAAAGGTGATTATTCATTTGTTCGGGCACTCGGATGTGATATGCCCTAGACCTTGACATTGGAAACATCTCCTAGGAGCTTTGGGGAAACCAGTGTTTACATTGGGTGCAATAGGTGATTTGAGGTTTGTAGGGGTGACGGGCTTGGGTGTGGTGGTGGGTTTTTGATATGAATTGGATTTAAATTTAGGACGCGTAAACTCTTGTTTTCCTTTAGTCCGTTGTTGGGAGTCAACTTTGTGGGCCAATAAAGTGATCTCAACTAAGGTTTGGTATGTATGTAATTCCACAACATGTGCTACTCTTGATTCCAGGCCACCTAAGTAGCGCTCAAGATTCTGAGGATCGTCTTCAGGGATATCATATTTCATGAGAAGGTATTTAAATTCTCAGGAGTAATCTTCAGTCGTACCTGCCCCTTGTTTCAAGGAGTGAAATTATGAAAAACTAGCCTGAATATAATAAGATGGAAGGAACTTCTGCTTTGTTTTTTCTTTCATCTTTGACCATGTTCTGATCTTTTCCTTTCCCCTTCGTTCACGCTTTAGGCAAACTTTAGACCACCATGTTGAAGCGTATTTGCGTAGTATAAGGGCAACAATTTTAACCTTGTTGTCCTCAGTGGTTTGTTTGTAATCGAATACGAGTTCTATGGTCCGGAGCCACTCCACAAACTCATCCGGATCTAGTTTTCCATTGTATTCAAGTATGTCAACCTTAATTTCATTTGAATACTGGCTTCCATTTCCTTCCTTGTTAACAGAATTATCAGAAGTGGAACTATCACCATTCCTTCGCAGATTATTGGAAATAAGTAGCTCTTAAATCTGATCTTGCATCGCCTTCATCTGTTGTGCCACATCCCTCTTGTCGGCTTCCATAATTTCCAAAATCTTCTTCAATTCGGTACTAGTTCGGGTCTCTATGGCTCTGATACCAAATGATAGCCGACTACTAGTAAATTGGATAAACTAAACAAAGAGATCAGTGGAACCCTTCGAGATACAGTTGCACCACTCGAGAGTTTCGTTGGGCAAACACCAACTTGAATTCACGATACAGATGCACCACGTAAACCCAAATTATCCTCCAAAGTTCACCTCCTAATCCTGCCAGAAATTAGGATAGCAATGGACAAATTCTCTAGAAATAGCTTTCAGAGAGAAAAAAAAGATATAGGAATCAAAAACTGTCTTTCATTAGGAGTTCCCAGAACATAAGGTGGGAGGCCCAGAAACAAAGTAACTACCCACTTAGCTAACTTTTATGGAAAATAAAAACAACTGCTTAGAAAAGGTCAACTAAAAAAATTAAATAACAAAACAAGGAAACGAACAGCTAAACTTTCATTCATGTGTTGGACTATGCCTGGGCTAAACTACCCTACTTTAATCCAATTTGGGTCGTGTTTGGATGATTGGTTCTTTCAGCTGGTTCCTTGTCTGTGTGGCTAACAGTAACTAGGGAGTAATACATTATTAAGTGATAACGTTTGTTTACCTATAAGAGTTTCCCACCAATTTTACATTTCTGCATAATTAGTAGTAGTTTGAATTAGTTAAAGCCCTCTTCAAAACCCGAGATTTTCTTGCTTTCTAAAAAAACATAAAAAGACCAAAAAGAATCTTCTCTCAACCATTAGAACTTAGTAACATACTTTTAGAGCCTACCTCACTATTCCTTTGGATAATGATCAATCCCCTGAGTCTTGTATATACTACACTACAACGGTTAGGTACTCTGCCTAGGAGGAGTGTAAAACTTCTGTGTTTACAGTCTATCCGCATCAAGTTTTTGGTGACGCTGTCGGAGAATAGTCTAGGTTTTGAATTCTATCTAGCTTATGTATACTCACTAAATTCCTATCAAGTGAGATTTTTATTTTCTTGTAAGTAGCTTTCTCGTAGTCTATCTTTTCTTTGTGTGTTTGTTTGTAAAAATCCCATTGACTATTTAATTCTTCACTATAGAGAACGCGAATCATCTGGCCAACCCATCCCACCGAACTTGACTTGTGACCAAATTATTCAGGAGCTCAGAGAGCTACTTGAATTTCCAGCCATGATTGATTCTCACCTCGAGAATATATATCACAACCAACTAGTAATAACACCACCAGCCTCACCCGAGCATCTACTCAATGATTTTATGGACCTGCGGGATTTTCTTGAAGTATATGACTTAGAATCTGATGTTGAATCCGATGATACACCCCTTGTTTCCCATTTTCTTGCTTCTGATGAAAAGTCAGATGATGAAGAGGTAATCAATGATATAAATGAATGTGAAAACACTAGCTATTATGATATGGTCGGAAGGTAAGTAAGTATGACATGCGCAGTTTAGCTTTCCTTATATGATAGGTTTTAGGCGGTTTGTTGCTTACTTTGATCCTATTCTACCATTGAACATTACACGAAAAACATTCAATACTATAATGGTCAAGGAGCTTGCAAGTAGGGAAAATAACTTGGTAGCTATTGTTAGGAATGTCCACGTTGTTGATAGAAATAATGCCTAAAAACGTTATTGATATTTTTCGACTTCTTTACGTTTTGATAATCATAAAATGTAAAAACGCTCTATGTAAAATTAAACGTAAACAAGTTATTAGTCGTAAATTTTCATTTTGAAAATTAATCACTTAAAGGTATAAATAAATGCTTAATTTATTTAATGATCAAAGGAATTTAATTTTTCTAATCCTTACATTTTTTATACAATATAGTAACAAACATTTTTAAAACTTATACAAAATATTTTTGTATTTACAAGAAATATTTTATTCAAAACAAATATTTTGAATTTAAAATTTCTCCCTAAAAATGAATAAAACTGCTCTAGAAAACACCTCCCCTAGAAAAGACAAAATTAGGAGCGTCCTACTATGGGCGGCCCCTTTATAGGTATGGGTGGCTCCCTTAGTGACAAGGGGGCCGGCAGGGGAGCTAAAGGGCCGGCCATGTAAAATGGCTCCCAGTCTTGCCTATAAATAGTAGACCGTTCCCATAAACTTTTTCACATTTTGCACCTATTTTCTTTCTGTTCAAAATCAGTTTATACATCTCCTACAATTCTTTGATCATTTAATTTTAAGCATTTGTTTCCAAGTGATTCAAGCTTAGATCTTCAAGTGCAAGAGAAGAATAATTCTTATCATCAAGTTACGAAGTATTATAGCTTAGTGTTTACGTAACGTAGTTACGATTGTGTTGTATGTTGTAACTCATTTATATCTCTTGTGATTGTGTGTAATAGTTAAATCGGGTTGATCATGTTAGTATTTATGTGAAGTAAATCCTTGTAAGGGCGGTTAGTATTTTAGGCCTTAAAATACAAGTGTGTGGCAGATTGGTTTTAGCTAAGATTAGGACTCGACATTTGGCTTAGTATCAAAAATTGGTGTAAGCTACTTGTGTACGGTTTTCTCCGCCTAAAGGGAGTTTGTTGACATAGTGAAGAGAACTCTCAAGTTGGGTACTCGAGGAGTGGAGTAGGGCGAATAGGAGCTTCGTTACCGAACCACTATAAATCCGTGTGTTGTGGTTTTATCTTTCTAACTCTTATCTCTTGTGTTACAAATTTATATTAATACTTATTGTTATTTATTACTTAACTAGATTGTTCATATTATGTATACTTTGAGATCACATAAAATCGAATCTAACTTTTTATATACAAACGTCACATTAATTTAAAAAGCGATAAACTATTCAACCCTCCCTTCTAGTTTTCACAAATCGGCTGAAACTAAAATGTGCATAAATTGGCTAAGCTTAAGTGCATAAATCGGCTAATTCAAAACCTGTATATCTCGGCTAATTCAAATGCATAAATCTGCTAATTCAAAAACACGTATATTTTGGCTCCTTCAAATGCATAAATCGGCTCCTTTATAAAATCCCGAAAAACAACTTTTAAATCACCTAAAAACACCCTTGTGAGTGTTTTTTCTTGATTTCTTTTGCAAAAGTAAGTATGTTTGAGCTAAATCTACCATAAAAACATAAACTTTAACACTTTTAACAACAAAAAAAAGAAACCACTTTTTCGTGTATATAAGCTAAATAGGCGGGAAATAAGCCATAATAACCATGAAACACTTGTACTAATGAGCTAGAAACATTAGAAAGAAGAAAGTGTCAAGCTTTTGTACAAAATAAGCAACATCCAAACAAAGCCGTGGCTTTTGGCTTATAAATACGCATGAAATAAGCCATGTGACCCATGAAAACACCATAATAAGCAACCCACAAACACAAAACGCCCCTGGTTAGCTCTTGATACCAATTGACACGATACAAAAACACCTTTTCGGGGGGTCGGGGTTGATCAAAATAAAAAAGATGAAACATGTTTTCTAGAGAGAGAAAGTATAGAGAGGGTGAAAGAGAAAATGGAGAATATTAGATTAGAATGAAAAGCATACAATGAATTTCTACCACCCCTCATGGAAAGCCATGAGGGGTATTTATACTAAGAACAAAAGCAAACTATTCCTAGCTTACATAAATAACCCATGCGTGTCACGTAGTGTTAATAACTAGTCCAATTCACGTGTAAGACGCCAGCTTTACAAAATAGTAAGGCTAACAATTACTCATATCGTAACAAATTAGCCGGTTTTAATGACCATATTAGTAATATCCAAATTTTGTTACCTATATGTGTAAATTTTAGAAAGTTTGTTGGTAATATATGGACTTAACCCGAATTATAACTTAAATAAAACATGAATCAAATGTCATGCTTTTTTAGGACCATTGAAACATATTCTATCATAAGTCTATAATTGTATTGATTTTTTGAAAATAAACATGTTAAGTTAACAATGGTGAAAAGACAAAACAAGAATGAGAGAAAACTGTAACTAATTTCATTGAGTGAAATGAGATGGGTTGTTATAGTATTTAAAGTGGAAAAAGGGAGAGAAATAATTTCTAACTAACTTTCCCTCCAAAATATAAAACAACTATATACACAAGACTATTTATAAGTATGGTCCTTCTACTTCCTGACTTGTGCTATTATCCTCATATGTCTTTATACTCCCCCTCAAGTTGAGCAGTATCTAATGTAGATACTCCCAACTTGTTGAGAAGATAATGATGTTGCTCAGTTGGAATTTTAGTGAACACATATACTAGTTGCTTTGATGTATGAAGAAAAGAATGATTGACTTGTCCATCTTTGACCTGATCTCTAATATAGCGACAATCCACTTTTATATGCTTGGTTCTAGCATGAAAAACTGGGTTAGCAGCTATGTGAATTGCTGCCTAATTGTCACAATGAAGAGTGACCAGATGCAAATCCTTCAAGCCTAGATCTTTATGTAATGATATCAACCAAGTAATTTAACAACATGTAATGGCCATTTCCCTGTACTCTGCCTCAGTTGAACTTCTTGACACAACTCCTTGTTTCTTTGACTTCCAAGATATAGGTGAATTGCCCAAAAGAATGCAGTACCATGTAGTTGACCTTCTAGTCATAGGACAACTAGCCCAGTCAGAGTTACAATAAGTTGTAAGCTGCACTTTTAAGTGACGAGTAAGAAGTATGCCTTGACTAGATGAATTCAATAAGTATTTTACTAAGTGTTTCACAGCTTGCATATGAACTGAGGTTGGATTTTGCATAAACTAACTAAGAAGTTGAACAGTGTAGCAAATGTCTGGTCTAGTGATGGTAAGATAGATTAACTTCCTAATGTATCTTCTATACACTTTTGGATCTTGTAAAGGAGTTCCTACATCAGCCTGCAAATTGAGATTAGGATCCACTAGAAGTTTGTAAGGTCTGTTATTTATAATACCAGCTTCTTGTAACATTTCTAATGTGTACTTCGTTTGAGAAACAAACAGTCCTGAATCAGCTTTGGTAACTTTCAAGCCCAAAATATAATGCAGATCGCCAAGGTCTTTCATATGAACAAAGAATAATCTGCTTTAGATTGTTGATAACCAAAGGCCAAAAGAGCACTAGACAGTTTGGCAAACCGGTTCCTAGGTACTTGCTTCAGACCATAGAAGGACTTTCTCAATTTGCATAATTTAGAAGATGAAAGCTTTGCATCTTGTACATTCTCCCCCTTGCCAACGTAGCCCATAGGTACATGCATATAAACATCTTCAAAGACATCTCCATGTAAGAAAGCATTAGAAACATCCATTTAAGTGATATTCCAGCCTTGCATTGCAGCTACTGCTAACAAAGATCTAACAGTCACCATCTTAGTTACATGAGCAAATGTCTCTTCATGGTCTACTACTTTCATTTGTCTATTTCCTTGCACTACAAGTCTTGCTTTCTTTCTGTCAGTTGATCCATCAGCTTTTAACTTTGTTTTGAAAATCAGTGACTAACAATTGCTTTTTTATTTGGAGGTAAGTCTACAAGTTCCCAAGTGCCATTTTCTTCTAAGGCTCTTAATTCAACATTCATAGCATCACACCAACCAGGGTCTTTAAATTCTTCTTTAAAACCTTTTAAATCTTGTTGAGTTACAAGGGTACTTAAAAAACAGTAAAACTGAGAAGACATAACTGGAGCAGTCACTTGGTTAGCAGTTGGTTTTAATGAGGGTACAACAAAGTCTTTTGTCCAACTAGATGGTTTAGAAGATCTTGTTGAATTCCTAACTTGTGCTTATGTATTAGTGGTAGTAGAAGAAGTATGAAGAGTAGAACTAGGAGCTTCAGGTGTGTTTGGGATAATAGAAGTAGGAAGAGTATAACTAGAAACTTCAGGTGTGTTTGGGACAACAATATCTTCTTCTAAACTTGATCATTTTGAACAGTCACAAGCTCACAATTATCATACATAGCAGGATGAGTAGGCATAGGAACATGCAATGGTTGAAAGAAACTTTGTGAGCTTGATTCAGCAAAGGGAAAAATATGTTCATGGAATATCACATCTCTACTAATGTGACAACCGTAAAAAATACAAGCTAACAACCGTTAGTGTTGCGTACTGTTCATGTAATATTTCATTTGCCTTGATTGTATTTATAGAATTGCTTGGATTATTTTGTGCAGAACCTTCTATTTTTAGGAACCCTAGCCTAGAAATATGCCTTCTACGTACGATCTTAGGAGAATGTCGTTAGGTCAAAGATATGCTCAAATGTCATTAGGACAATGTCAATAATCATAAATAAACATAAGTCATTAGCCTTTATGAACTTAGGTCACTTCAATTTTCATAACTTGCAAGTCTCCCGGTAAACCTGATATTGCGTAAATTTTTACGTTTTTGCACTTACGCTTCGTATAAAGGACTTAAAACACTTCAATATGGCATAAGTGTATGAATTCACTCTTAACCAACATTACTTAACATATTTTACATTTAACCTACATATACTACAAATTATACACAAAACTATATATTTTTACATAAAAACTTATACATTTAACATACAGAATACTACCTACACAAAATAAATAGCTACAAAATAATAATAAACATCAAAAATCAATTTCAAACCTCTCTTGGATTCCCCAAAACCGGCCACCCCTTTATCACATGCATACCCCATCTTATTTTTCCAAGTAATCTCATTATATCACTTTACTTCCCACTTTTTCATTCCTACTTCCCATTAACACTGTTTCTCACACACACTCATCCATTTTCTCTCTCAAAAATCTTAGTACTTCCTCCTCCTTGCTCCTAAAAATCGTCCACCACAATCCACGACTCAAAAACTTTATTAAACACAAGAAAAACACTCAAAAGGGGCTTATTTCATCACCCTCTACAAGTCTCTTGGTTCGTTTTCATTCAATACATCTCTATTTTATGGTTTGGGGGCTAATTTTTCTTGAATAATTAAGGGTTAAGTGCCAAGTTATGGAGTAATTAGGGGTTGCATTGTTGTGGTGATAGAAGAGTATTCTTGTTGCTTGGTTATTTTGAAGTATTGAGTTTGATTCTTGACTTTGATTCTTCATTCCCATCATTCTTGGGATTAAGGGGCTGAAGTAGGAGGATTATAGGACTTCTTGCAAGGGTTATTCAAGTATTTGGTTGGGTTAGTGTTGTTTTGGGTCAAAATTTTTAGGGCAAGATTGTGGATCTTGTTATCATTCATCACCATTTTCATCTTCCTTGTAAGATTATTGTATCTCTATAAAAATTTCTTGTAAAAGTATTTTATTTCGATGTATTTTCTGTTTTTAAGATATTTTTAAATTCTTTATTATATGTTTGTAAAAAATATGGCATTGTACACAAAAATATTGTGCTAGAAACTTGATATTGATGAACTTGCAACATTATTTTCGAATAAGATTTACATCAGTAGGTTGTGGAGGGTTTTTTGAAATGTTGATGACCTGTGAGGTTTTGAAAAAAATTATAGGGACCTAGGTATTTGTATTAGCTTCATTTTACCGGTTGAATCGAAGCGTAACGATACCCGATGAGTGTTTTATGAAAGAAATGGTAAAAGTGGTCGGAAAACGCACACAGATTTTCATTTGGTTATAACTCCAGAATTTTGTATAGAAACCCCCATTTTTGTAAAACTAAAACTTGTAGATAATAGGCTAAATTAAATTTTGACGCTTGAATCGGCCTCAGCGGAGTTACAGTTTGGGAGATACGTCTGATTTAGTGAGGCGGTAAAAATCTGGGAAAAGTCAGCTTTGGTAACTAAGGGTAAAATGGTGATTTCACATGTGTTGCGAAATTTTTGAATCTGTAGGGCCTACAAATCTGTAAAATAGACTCATTTACCTTTCCGTAGGCGTAAAAACCGAACCAAGACCATTTACGGATTAAGAATTATAAGCCCGGGAAGTTAGATAAAATTAGAATTTTGGGGCAGCCTAATTGTTTTGGACTTGTAAAAATTAATATGGACGCATGCAAATGGGCTTATACATAATAACATAAATGTTTTATAAAATTCTTGGGGGAGATACATGCTACTTTACTTACTTTTTATGGACGCAAGTGCTTTAAATTGTATGCTTATTCTGACATTATTATTGCCTAAGTACCTATTGCCATTAAGTCCCCAATATCATGAACCGTTAATTACTTTGTGTAAGCGTAAATGCTGTGAATAGATCTATTGAGACTGACCATCCCCGTCCGGGTATGTAATACTTTAATACCATGTTAAACGGGCGCATTTACATTTGAAATAATACTTGGGTGTTCTAACAAAACATCAAATTTTGGGGCATAAATCTAAAAGACTAGGGTTTGAGACGTTAAGGTTTCGGTGTCATGAGCTTAGTGCAATAAATACATGCTTTTGACTTTTGAATGTGTTTCATTAGCCAACTGTTACTTGAAATCTTGTGATCTACTAAATTACTTGTTGAAGCACTACTTGATTTCTGAAACATTACTTGCTTTACTTAGTCTTCATTTACAAACCTATGAATTTCACTCAACATTATTTGTTGACATTTTTAGCATGTTATCTCAGGTCTTTAAGGTGTTGTCTTGGAAGGAAGTCGCACAAATATATTTTGAAGACTCTACATATTATCACATTCGATAAAACATTATTTTGAAAGCATTGTGTTTTATTAAACTATTGAGACCTCTTTTTGTAAACTCTGATGTTTAAAAATATCGAATGTGTAACTTTTCAAAACGTCTCATTTAGAGGTTGTTTTCTATAACTTGTACTTTGTGCTATGAAGTAGCACCCCCGGTTACCTTCCGCTGCTATCCGATTTTGGGGGTGTTACAACTAACAAATGAAGTGTGAATTAGTAAATTATACAACTTATATCTCTTTTGATGAGCTGAATAGCCTATAAAGACATATGGAACACCCTTTGGAGAGAATTTGTCAACCACCCTTGATGGATTAGAAGCCATAAAAAAGCATCTAAACACTCTTAAATTGCTATAATCAGGCACCTTATTAAGTAATTTCTCATATGGAGTCTGGTTGTGCAAAACAGATGAAGGAATTCTATTTATAAGATAGGTGGCAGTGGTTATACAATCCCTCAAAACTTTAAGGGCATACTAGCTTGAAATCTTAAAGCTTTTGCTACCTCAAGTATGTGCCTATGCTTTCTTTACACCCTACCATTCTGTTGTGGTCTGTCAATACAAGTGGTTTGATGTTCTATTCCTTGATCAGCCAGATACAAAGCACAAGGACCTTTAACAAACTCAAGGGCATTGTCTGATCTTATATATTTCACCTTAGTATTAAACTGCAGCTCCACAAACTTAAGAAAAGCCTTAATAACTTCCAAAGCATCAGACTTATGAACCATTAAATAAGTCCATGTTGCCCTGCTATAATCAGCTACTATGGTCAAAAAATACCTAAATTTGCCTTTAGTTGGTACTTTATAAGGCCTCCAAGTGTCCATGTGAATTAACGCAAACACTGCACTACTACATGAATCACTATATGCATAAGGCAATTTAGTCAATTTAGCCATCGGACAAGTGAGACAAGTAGTATCATTTTCATTAACCAAAGGAACATCAGAACATTATACATGCTTCATCATTGTAACATAAATATGACCTAACCTGTGATGCCACAGACTATACATGTTAGGAAACATTGTTTTATTATACACACCAGCAGAACAAGAAAACAAATTTATATTCACAATATTTTCCACTTAAATCCTCAGCTTAGCATCCACTTGATCAATAGGAACATTGAGAAGATGATACATGCCTCTAAATTTTCTACCCAGACCATGTACCTTCCGTGTTCTCGAGTCCTAAATTACACAGAAATTAGGAAAAAAGATAGCAACACAATTGTTATCTTTAGTTGTGTTTATGAGGTGTTGGTAATCCATTTATTGAATGTGAGCATTCAAAAAGATTGGATTAATGGTGAAAAATGATGATTTCCTTTCGTTCACTTTTAAGTGACAAGGAAAATAATTATTGTAAATTTAGTGATTTGTCTTTAATGTTTTGTAGTTGTATTACGTATACGTATTTTACGTAGTTATTTAAGATAGGTTTAGCGTTTAGAGTGTTAGATTAAGAAATGTAAAATTTCTATTTTTAGGAAGTTAGGTTGGAAATGAATAATTATTTTTAGAAAGTTAGTAAACTGCGTTAATACAAAAAGGAAAAGTTAAATTAATTAAGTTTTTATAAAAAACTTAAGGTTTTAAATGTAAATATCTAATTAGTAAAAAAAAAATAAAAAATTTATTGGATGAATAGTGTTCCGAAAATTAGAAGAAAAAAAAAGAAAATTTATTCAGAATCCTAAGTCCTAATCTAAAAAACCTAGTTAGACTTGATAGGATTCTATTAGGTGATTATTAAATACAAAGGTTAAAAAACATTAACCCCTTCCCCATTTCATATGGCAAGCCATAAAGGAAAAACCAAAAAAAAAAAAAGGAGACGAATTTTTTTGGGTTTCTACTTTAAGGTATGATACGACTTTTAATCTAGTTCGTTATAATTTTACTTAGTAAATTGATTATGATGGATTTAGTTTTAAAAATTAAGGTTTATTAAAATTAGGGCATTTAAATTCCAGAAAGTTTATGATATTATGATGTTAGCTTAATCATTAGATTAATTGGATTAGCGATATGAGCATGCGTTAGGGTTTAGATCACCTTGAATTAGATGCGTAATTCACTGCAGAAAGTTAGGCAGTTTTGTAACGAGCATAACTCGGTCATAAAAGATCAAATAAATAATTTACAACATACTGGAGATAACCTCAGAGAGTCTACTTTCTAGAAAATCCGGCCTCATAAGTTTTTATGGTCGGGAAGTGGGTCAAATGGTCAATACAAAATCAGTGTGTAAAACAGTGACGAATTTCAGTTTTGATTTTGATTTTTCTAAAAATACTTAGACACTGAGTTAGAGGCTCTAAGTCACGTGGAAGTTAGTTCATATATTGTGTGTGACCTCTGAATTTTGGCTAAGGTCAGAGAGGGGTTTAAGTTGGGTAATTAATGCCATACTTTTTAAAGGTCAGATTCTGGACGAATTTTAAACACTTTGGATTAATGAATTTTTTTGGGATATTTATAGAAGGGTAGTGACTTTGGGAGAGCTATGAGAGGTTCATAGGACATATATGTAGCATGGTGAATTTTGGTTTGAATTATGGGAGTGTTTAAGTAGTGCGTTTAGGGCACGCAAGTGAGAGTAAAATTCTGCGTAAAACCAGAAAGTGTTAAGTGTAACGTTTAGGTGCAAATAGTAAATGTAAGATTTAATAAGATTATAAAACAAGTATAGGACTATGATAGATCACATAGGCATCCATCATAGTTGAGGTTACATCATTTTGGGTTGAATGCCTATTTGATGGTAACTTATTTTGTGCTTATATTGTTTAGATTGTTCGTGAGATTTGTGAAGTGTTTGTGGATTTGAAGCTAGCAATCAGGTGAGTTTCATAGTCCCATTTTTAAATGTCTTTACATTTTGGGATGAAAATGATGCTTGTGATCTAAAGATGTTTTGAATGCTGTGATTATGTGGTTAATGGTGTATGGACAATATGTTACTGTTATATGACTTATTGTTGCATGTTGAATGTGATATTGGTGTTATCGTCTACTCATGTAGGCAAGACTTGGGATTTATCCCGAGTGGTAATGTGGTGTTATCGTCTACTTATGTAGGCAAGATCCTTGGAGCTGATCAACTCCTTGTGATATTGTGTTATCGGTACCAAGAGTCTGGAATTGGGTATTGGATCCTTTCCATGACTATTAGTGGATCGGGGGTAACGTTCCTACCCAGTATGTGTATGGTTTTTTTTTGTGATATGGTGAATCTGATTTGCATGCTAGCATAAGTTCACGTTAGTTTCATAGTTGTCCAAATGACTTTTTGATAATCACAGAAATTCTGTTTTAAAGTTTAATATTATCCGTCCTAAACCTATGACTCTCACCAACCATGTGTTGACGTATTCTAGCATCATTTTCAAGTGAGCACCATGAGGTTAGGCGAAGTGGATAAAAGAGACCGTTGGAGCTTGAAGTTTATATGTGTATGTTTAGCAATGTATGAGTATTGTTGCATGTCTTTTATTAGTGGGAAATTCTTTTTCATCAATAAAGACACCTTTTATGTTTTGTTTAGTTATGGGTATTGTTATGACACTTTGTGTCTATACTTTACTTATTTGTCTTTCATTTTAGTATTCTCTATATAGACACCATGTGTTGTGATGGTATCCATTCATGTTACGCCTCGTGTTTCCGCCTTGGCGGGGTGTGACAGATTGGTATCAGAGCCTATGGTTATAGAGAACTAGGTGGTTGAGCCTAGACTATAGCTTAAGGGTCCCTCATATAGTTGCATTTTAGGGCATAAGTGTTTGTGTACGTATATACCGTATGTTCCCGCTACCTAAAAGCTTTGAAATTCTTTCTATTTTGAATTACTAATATATAATATGATATATATACTTTTTCATTGTGGGGATCTAATAGTATATACCCCTTTGTTATTGTTTTAATCGTGTCTTCCCCTATCCTTAAGGGATATCGTTGGGAGATTTTTTTTACTTCACTGGACTCGCGGAATTGGGTGACTTTTGAGAGAGAAAAGTCAAACCCAAGCGAGGCCCAACGTAAGTTTATTTTGTTTTCTACCTCGATGCGTTGCTATAACCGAGGATTGTTTTTATATTTTAGGTCACGATGTGACTTATGTTTCGTTTGGTAGATTGGGATTTTATGGTTTGTTAGATGGCTTATCATGTTTTAATTATATTTGGATTATTATTAAGTGCTATGTGGTAGATGTGTGTTATCATTGAGATATGTGGTCTTGGAAGTAAGTACACGTGTGCAAAAGGTGCAATTATAATTATGGTCGCGAACATAATTATAAAGGTGTCACACACGTGGACTTGTGACTTTGATTGCATTGATCATTGTTGCTTGTATGTATTATGTAAGGATGTAAGTCTGGATAGCTATGTGGATAGTAGTGTAGATGTGATGTGAGATCCTGTTGAGGATGGTTGTATGGTTAGAGAATTATTCTCTTAACCCTTTGAGCGATTATAAAGGATCGAGTTGAGTAGATGGTGAGGTTTCCTTTCATCTATCAGTTGCGGATACATCGGATACCTGTTGGTGTTGTCGTCGCGATTCTTAAGTTGATTCGTTAGCTCGTTGTTCGTTGAGATATCTAATGCTCGTGTTGGTATTTCTAGTTGTCATCATAGAACTGGTGTTCTATGTTCTCCGTTTGGCGTTTTGATTGTTTTCCTTTGTCTAAAGGTGACGATACTTTTTGGTTTGGTTCTAAGACCGTTGGTATGGATGAGTCCTTATGGTTTGTTTGGTTTGCAAGAGTTCTTGTCGTATTCGTTTTCAAGTAAATTAATATTTTGAGTATTGGAATCCTTAAAGTATTTTGGGAGTCTAATTTTGCTATCGTAATGTCTTTTGTTGTGAGTCATAAATTCATTTTCAAATTAATTATAGTCGATATCATATCGTTTAGGTATTAAAAACTTCTTTCGAAAATAAATAATAAAAATAAAATGCAACACATTTGTTTTAACCATCTTTTGATTCCTTTTATAAAATGATAATTAAAATAAGTTTATGAAAATTTTATTTAAATTTATTTTTACACTTAAAATTATTGACATTTTTAACTAAGGTAATACTATTGTTTTAAAATGATTGGTATAAGGTTATGAGGGAAAGTTTCCTTGGGTAAAAATCGGTTTTGGTACAAAGGTTCTTAATCTTTTAATTAATGGGTCATGGTACGTGGTATTATTCATTGGGCGTTTCTAGCATCGTTGATGCGTTTGTTAGGTCTGAGGTTCATTCGTTATGTCAATGTTTACATTTGATTTTTTTTCTTTTGGGATTGTGTGATTTTTGGGTCCATACCAATTGGTGCATGTGAAGTGTGGTGTTTCTTCATGGCGTGGTTCTAGAGTTGATGGTAGGTCATATCTTCTGAGTGGTGCGATTGATGGTAGCAAAGTGAATGAAATTATTCAAAATCCCAAGTGGGAATTGGAGAGTTCTTGTTTTACTTTTGATTTAGTACCTCTTGTTGTGAGAAGCGTCTGTATTGCTTGGTAGGAAGAAAGGTGAGTAGTTTGAAATGTGCATAGATTATTTCGAGTAGAGTGAGATAGAAAATTCGTATGTGATGTCGCCAATGAAGGGTGCACGAGGATGATGTAGCTAAGACAGTTTTTTTAGAATGCGTAATGAACACGTTAAAGGTTACGGCTATGCCTTTTGGGTTAACCAATGCACCAGCGGTTTTCATAGAGCTAATAAGCCGGGTGTGCATGGCCGTATATAGACAAGCTAGTTAACGTATATATTCGGACGATATTTTAAACCGACCCGAAGTCTAAGGAGGAGTACGAGTCGCACGTGAGGATGATCGTGGAGTCACTGAAGGACGAGAAGATGTACGTGAAGTTTTCCAACAACGTGAAAGCGGAGCATAGAGGAAGCTATCTAGATGTTGAAGGAATCAAGTGGGTAATGAGCCGATCTTGGCATTGCCGAAAGGAGCAGAAGAGTTCGTAGTATATTATGACGCGCGAAACAAGGACTTGGAAGCATGCTTGGAAAAAAAAAGAAGGTGATTGCTTGTACGTCACGACAACTGAAGGTTCTTATGAAGGATTGTATGACTAACGTGGTAGGTTTTGCCTATATCAGAGCCATTATTGTGAACAAGACGTGGAGAGTAATCTATACGGATCATGAATGTTTCCAACACACTTTCAATCAGGAGGATTGAACATGAGGCAGAGTCGATGGATGAAGTTATTTAGTGAGTGCGGTTTCGAGGTCAAGTACCATCTGGGAAAGGCAAATGTAGTTGTTGAATCATGGAGTAGGAAAAAAAAGTGAAGCCAAGAATGAGTTCTGGATTGACGTATGACGATCCAAGCTAAGATCGAGAAAGGATGTTGGTGGTATAGGATAAGATGTCCAAAGCAAAGAACGCGTCAACATAAGATGTTGTGTGGTTTGGACCAACGAGTGTGAAAAGATATGGAGAGTGGTTCATATTGGTTAGACAAGGTTCGGACCTCCATTTGGAGAGATGTAAGGACCTTGACTATTGAAGAGGCGAATACGACAAAGTATTCTATCCATCCGGAGCGGATACGATGTTGTGTGGTTTTAGGTTAACTAATCGATGGCTGAGTATGAAGAAGGTTATAGCTAGTTGCGGTAGTAAGTGTTTAGCGTATTTGGAAGTGGAAGTTGAGTATCAAGGGTCTTCAGGATTGTTGCTACAACCTGAGTTACCCGAGTAGAAGTGGGAAAGGATAACTAAGGATATTGTTGTCAAGTTACCAAGTGTGAGTATAGGATACGATACGATTGGGTGTAGTCAATAGACTGACTAAGTCACCCCATTCCTAGCTATGCTTAGAACAAGTATGGTAGATTTTAAAAGTAATTGGAATACTCACTATGTGAGATGAGTTTTCCCTAAGGTGGGGATTATCATTCGAGTATGGATATGCTTCATTTGAAGCATGGTATGAAAAGGAAAGTAGGTTACCATTTTATGGGCTATAACTGGAGAGGTTGAGTTAAATGGATCGAATTTGGTACAAGAAACAACCAACAAGATAGTGGTAATACAGGAAAGGCTCGAGGCAGCCAAATTGTTGAAGGAGTTAACTTGGTAGTAGTAGGAAACTTTTGAATTAATGCAGGTAGGTTATGGGTGGTTGAAGGTCTCACCTTGGAGAGGTGTAGTACGTTTGGAAAGAAATACAAGTTAGAACCGAGTTATGTAGAACCATTTGAGATCCTTGGATGGATTGGGCCTATAGTTCGGTTGAGAATTTTTGTCTTATAAACTGAGTATCCACACTTGTTCGTTGAGCAAGGAATCATTGGGAGTTTTAGTTGAAGTTGGGTACGTAAGGTTTCTTGTAGACCTTAGTATGCCCTTAGATGTGTTTGTGTGATTCTGGTTAAAGTTATTTTATGAATAAACTCGAAGTCGAGTCGATTCTTCAAAAACGTTGGGCTTTGTAACAACTTATAACTTGGTTTCAAGACAGTTCTTGTTTGATGAGTTGCGAAACCGGGTTGTAAATGACGTTGTTACACACCTAAGGTTTTTAACGAGTTGCCTTGATGACGGGCGAGGTTCAGGTAGTCGGATGTTTCGTTTCATGTGGAGTTGTTGTGTTGCTAATTGCACCCTTGTGAGGGTAAGTAAAGTCATTAGCAGTTAGATTCGATTTGTGGAAGTTTGTCGAGATTAAGGTTGACAAGACTTTTGTTTTGTCAAGGAACCGTGGAGTTTGTGGACCGAGAGGTCAAGAGTTTAAAGCGTAGTAAGATAGTGTTAGTACAATTTCGTTTGGATTCGAAGCGTGGTCCTGAGTTTACTAGGGAACACAAGGATTAAATGAGGTCTAAGTGTCCTCAGTTGTTTGTCGATAGTGATATTGCCTCGAGTAGTTAAATCTCGGGACGAGATTTTCTCAAGGTGGGGATAATGTAACAACCGTGACTTGAGCAGGTTAGTCAAACCTTTAGTGTTGACTTATATGTCTGTTGCAATGTACGGTTTATGTGATTTTATGTGTTATGTGTGCTATTATGTGTTTATGAGGTGTTGGTAATCCATTTAATGAGTGTGATCATCTCAATAAGATTGGAATAATGGTGAAAAATTTTGAGTTCCTTCCGTTCACTTTTAAGTGACAAGGAAATAATTATCGTGAATTTAATGTTTTGTCTTAAATGTGTAAGTATTTATACGTATATGTAATTTTTGTGTTAGATATTTAAGATAAGTTAGTTTGTAGGTGTAAGATTTAGAAAAATGATACGATTTCTATTTTTAGAAGGTGAAATTTGAAATGAAAAGATATTCTTAGAAAGTAATTTTCAAGCAAAATGGTTTAACTAATTAGTTTAAGTTTTTATAAAACTAAAGTATGAATGTAATTAATTAATTAATTAAAGAAAATAAAAAAAATATTTTTTTAGATGAATAGTGTTCCGAAAATTAGAAGAAAAAAAAAGGAAAAAGAAAAAAAAGAAAAATAATTAGAATCCTAATCCTAATCTAAAACCTAGTTATATTTAGACTAGGATTCTATCTAGGTGCTTATAAATACAAGGTTAAAACCCTTAACCCTCCCCATTCATAATTGGCCGGCCATAAGGAGAAGAAAAAAGAGAAGACGAAAATTTTTAGGGTTTCGCATTAAGGTACGATTCGATTTGTTAAATTATCGTTCGTTTAATTTACTAGTAACTTGATTATGATGGATTTAGGTTTAAATTTAGTTTTATAAATTAGGGCATTTAATTTCCAGAAAGTTTGTGATATTATGATGTTAGCTTAACCATTAGATTAATTAGATTAGCGATATGATCATGCGTTAGGGCTTAGATCGCTTGAATTAGATGCGTAATTCACTGCAGAAAGTTAGGCAGTTTTCAAGCATAACTCGGTCATAAAAGATCAAATAAATAATTTACAACATACTGGAGATAACCTCAGAGAGTCTACTTTCTAGAAAATCCAGCCTCATAAGTTTTTATGGTCGGGAAGTGGGTCAAATGGTCATTACAAAATCGGTGTGTAAAACAGTGACGAATTTCAGTTTTGGTTTTGATTTTTCTAAAAATACTTAGACCCTGAGTTAGAGGCTCTAAGTCACGTGGAAGTTAGTTCATATATTGTGTGTGACCTGTGAATTTTGGCTAAGGTCAGAGAGGGGTCTAAGTTGGGTAATTAATGCCATACTTTTTGAAGGTCAGATTCTGGACGAATTCTAAACACTTTGGATTAATGAATTTTTTTGGGATATTTATAAAAGGGTAGTGACTTTGGGAGAGCTAGGAGAGGGTCATATGTCATATATGTAGCATGGTGAATTTTGGTTTGAATTATGAGAATGTTTAAGTGGTGCTTTTAGGCCGCACAAGTCGGGGTAAAATTCTGCGTAAAACCAGAAAGTGTTAAGTGTAACGTTTAGGTGCAAATAGTAAATGTAAGATTTAATAAGGTTATAAAACAAGTATAGGACTATGATAGATCACATAGGCATCCATCATAGTTGAGGTTACATCATTTTGGGTTGAATGCCTATTTGATGGTAACTTATTTTGTGCTTATATTGTTTAGATTGTTCGTGAGATTTGTGAAGTGTTTGTGGATTTGAAGCTAGCAATCAGGTGAGTTTCATAGTCCCATTTTTAAATGTCTTTACATTTTGGGATGAAAATGATGCTTGTGATCTAAAGATGTTTTGAATGCTGTGATTATGTGGTTAATGGTGTATGGACAATATGTTACTGTTATATGACTTATTGTTGCATGTTGAATGTGATATTGGTGTTATCGTCTACTCATGTAGGCAAGACTTAGGATTTATCCCGAGTGGTAATGTGGTGTTATCGTCTACTTATGTAGGCAAGATCCTTGGAGCTGATCAACTCCTTGTGATATTGTGTTATCGGTACCAAGAGTCTGGAATTGGGTATTGGATCCTTTCCATGACTATTAGTGGATCGGGGGTAACGTTCCTACCCGGTATGTGTATGGTTTTTTAGCATAAGTTCATATTTTGCATAATTGTCCTTTATTGTTTTGATAATCACAGTAATTCGGTTTTAAAGTTTTATTGTTGTCCTAAACCTATGTCTCTCACCAACCATGTGTTGACGTATTTTAGCATCATTTTCAGGTGAGCAAAATGAGGTTAGGCAAAGTGGCTAGAGAGAGACTGCTAGGGTGCATGGGAGCATACTTCCCTATTTGCTTTGGTTGCATGAACTTATGTTATTTGTTTTGAATTTTATTAGGAGCGTGGATTTATTATTCTTGTATTGGAGAGACCCACTTTCTTTAATACAAGAAGTTGTTTGTTTGGATTATCGATATTGTCATGACACATTGTGTCCCTTGACTCGTTTATGCATTTAGAAATTCTCTGTTTCGACACCATTGTGTTATGATGATATCCATGACGTTACGCCTCGCGTTTCCGCCTTGGCGGGGTGTGACAGATTGGTATCAGAGCCTATGGTTATAGAGAACTAGGTGGTTGAGCCTAGACTATAGCTTAAGGGTCCCTCATATAGTTGCATTTTAGGGTATAAGTGTTTGTGTACGTATATACCGTATGTTCCCGCTACCTAAAAGCTTTGAAATTCTTTCTATTTTGAATTACTACTATATAATATGATATATATATACTTTTTCATTGTGGGGATCTAATAGTATATACCCCTTTGTTATTGTTTTAATCGTGCCTTCCCCTATCCTTAAGGGATATCGTTGGGAGATTATTTACTTCACTGGACTCGCGGAATTGGGTGACTTTTGAGAGAGAAAAGTCAAACCCAAGCGAGGCCCAACGTAAGTTTATTTTGTTTTCTACCTCGATGCGTTGCTATAACCGAGGATTGTTTTTATATTTTAGGTCACGATGTGACTTATGTTTCGTTTGGTCGATTGGGATTTTATGGTTTGTTAGATGGCTTATCATGTTTTAATTATATTTGGATTATTACTAAGTGCTATGTGGTGGATATGTGTTATCATTGAGATATGTGGTCTTGGAAGTAAGTACACGTGTGCAAAAGGTGTAATCATAATTATGGTCGCGAACATGATTATAAAGGTGTCACACACGTGGACTTGTGACTTTGATTGCATTGATCATTGTTGCTTGTATGTATTACGTAAGGATGTAAGGTTGGATAGCTATGTGGATAGTAGTGTAGATGTGATGTGAGATCCTGTTGAGGATGGTTGTATGGTTAGAGAATTATTCTCATAACCCTTTGAGCAATTATAAAGGATCGAGTTGAGTAGATGGTGATGTTTCCTTTCATCTATCAGATACATGTTGGTATTGTCATCACGATTCTTAAGTTGGTTCGTTAGCTTGTTGTTCGTTGAGATATCCAATGCTCGTGTTGGTATTCTT
>BQNB010110006.1:0-22638 GCA_026074375.1 Tanacetum coccineum
TGCCTAAGTGTAAGGAGGGCTTCTTTCTTTTCACCCTTTATCTTAACTTTTCTTTTTAATTCTTTAACCTCTTTAGTGCCTACCGAGACTTCATGACTACTACCTTGTTGGGTTTGTTCCAATACTAGCTCCATTTCAGTCGGCACTATTCCCTTATTCTTACCTCTGCTCTTTTTTTTATATCATACCTATGGACTTCTACACTAACTAGTGGAATGTCCCTGGGTAGATCCCTCCGGTTCTGGCTGGATAGTGGGAACGAATTCCTAATCCTAACCACCTTATAACTCTAAGTAATTATAAACATGGTCAGTCTTTTGGTATCATTCTCAGCCTTAAAACCATTTGAAATTGCTCCCTCTTAACATGTGCATCGATATTTAAAAATGTTTAGCACATGAAGGGAGAAACTTGCACTTGAGTCCTTAAAATCACATTATTAGCCATATATTTCAATCACATTTTCTCTCCTTATCAAAAATGTCAAATCTCTTGATATTTTGGATATCAATTGATTCACAAGATTAATTATAGTCTACACTATTTATTTACATATTCACAAGATTATTATATACGAGAAATTGACCTGAAATGAGTTGAGACAAAATATGACAAAGTCATATTGTCCTATCCGGTAGCCTGAGATCATTCCCGTATTCCCTTCCACCAATAAACTTCTCTAGATTCTGCAAAAACCTCCTCTGATAAAGTTGCTTGTCTATATCCTGAACCATAACCCAAGCCCTTTTCGTGTCTAAGTTACTCCATTTCCTCATTGGCAGGTATTCCATTCTTATTCCCACAACAATGTCATGAAGAGCAATCCGAACATCATTGAGCATGCCATCACTAAACTTGTGGAGTTCATCAGCACGCATCAATCTTTTTCTCTTGTACTGATCCACGTATATTATTCCATGAGGGTCTAAGTATGAAGTGTATGCAGTTTTATTCCTAAGATTCGATCTGTATGTGTCAGGTTTAGTGAGGTTGAGCTTCTTTTGGTAACTTTCGATACCTAATTGAAGATCTACCACCCGCCTTTGAATAACAATACGTCTGGTGTACATACGTAATGTCACATTCAAACCATACCGTTCGTCGATTGTGAGATTGGTTAGCTTTTGTTGAACGAGTAAAAGTAACATGTCCTCAATATCTTGTAGGCGAAGTCTTTTGAAATCACCTTTTTTAAATGTATATAGCTTCTAATCATATCGATGAATTTCAATCTCTTCCAAGTGACCGTAGTCATACTTCGTCATAATTTTATGTCTGGTTACCGCAATAATTCTTCTTTTGGAGTAAACATCTTTAGACAAAGTCAAGTTGCTAGCATACCCGTAGAAGCTTTGGAGTTTGGGACCCCAGTGTGAAGTGCCCAAGTAAGCATGTTGATCATATTTCACCTACACATAACTCCGCAAGTTAGGAACCAAGTCTTCAATCTATTTGAGATCATAAGTAGCAGCCTTTGTCTTTGTCACAAAAGTTGAGTATCGTCTTCTTAAATCTCCACCCTTTAGATATTCCAGATCTTTATTAATAAAGTAACCCTGAGGGATAATTTGGCGTCCTCGATGATCTTGAATTAACAGAAGAGGGTTTCTAAGATCGAATGGATACGGTTTATTTTCGGGGTTATGCCAGTCAAGTCATTTAGTTGTTGCTTTGGAACATTCTTCAAGATGGCACTCTAATTCCGTAATACTCTTGCAAGTGCCTTTGAGCAGGTTAAATGCCGGTCCAACCAGAATTTCTTAAGTCAGATTTGGAATTTTAAGCCGATTTATGACAAATGCAGAGAAATCAAATAAAGTATCATTGAGCTCATCAAATGAAGTTGAAGGTTCTTCAGCACGCGTAACTTAACTTATCCAGGTCTGAGGAGGTCGGAAGTCAACTGTTGTCTCTTACTCCAATCAGGATCAGAAGTTGGAGGTCGCTCGGGTTACTTGAACCGGTCAGCTTTAGTAACCTCCTTGTCAGCGGGTTGGTCATCATTGTTTCCCGTGATGAACTCTTGATCTTGTTGCATGCCTGAGTCTTCAACAATATGACTTGGCTCCTCTGCATGGGCAGACTTATCGGAAGACTTATGTTAAGATTGGGAGGCGTCTTTAGAGGTGCTTGAAGACTTGTTTTCCTTTGACATTAAATCTATGGAGGACTTAGCGTCTTTACTCAATTTCCTTCTTTTTGTCCCTCGGTCTGATCCAACGGAGGGGTCTTGATCTTTGTCTCTTTCATCTCGACTCCTCTTCAATGAAAAGATTTCACCATACGAATCAAAGAGATCTTTGTCAGTGTTATAAGACTCGACCAGTGCATCACAAAGCTTCTTTTTATAGTCAACTTTATCATATGACTTGTTCTTCTCCATCTTGTCTATCAGTATCTTTGTAAGCTCAAACTCGGAGAGTGATGCGGCCGCCTCATAAGTAGACGTTGGTTGTGAAGAAGACCTTGTCAAGACTACAACTTCAATTAATTCTGTGACATTTTCTCTATCACATGATTTGCAAAATCTGATACTGCTTGAGGAAGTATCTAAGGAAGTTGAGTGTTGACTTCTTCTTTAATAAGAGCTCTCATTGATGTGTCAAGGAGTTCTATGTAAGCATTCTTCTCATCATGAGCTTCTTTTCTGCAGTCCAAATTATGTACTTGAATGGCCTTGTTTATCGCTTATCCAAGTATGTTATCTATGTAACGATCAAATATAGCAGAGTTGGAGGGGAGAGCTTGAGCATACTGGTCAACTTGCTTTATCTTTGATAGATCTTTTTCCAAGTTGGTGACTCTGTCGTTGAATCTTAATACAGATGAGAAATCCAGAAGTAAAGGAAATAAGGTTGTAGCTTTAGAAGTTGTTGGTGTTAGAGTCGGTGTTGCTTGTTGTATAAGAGGATTGAAGAACGGAGGTGGTGGAGGAATAAAACCGGATGTGTTTTCAGGAACTGCCATTACATGATGAGCTGAGGTTTCCATCAATGAAGCAATCTTATTGTCAGCTGGAGATGGATTCTCAAGATTTAAGAGCTTACTTGTAAAATCAGAGGAGACAAAAGAACTTTGTACAGGTTCATTAGCCTTTTGTGTGTCAAGAACTGGAGTAAGTATCACATGAGCGTCTTCCTCTACTTTCTCAAACCTTGATTCTTGAGAAACATTTTGTTGTTCTAAGGCTCCAAGCATTGGTCATTTCAGTGCCTTCATATTCTAAATTCACATTCACATCTTCATAAAACTCTTTAGTGACCTCATCGTCTTCATCATCATTCATCGTTTCTTCATCATCAAACCTTTCTTCTTCTTCATAGTATTCAGTGGTAGACTGATCGAGAATAGGAATCTTAATTCTGTCTGACTCAGTTCTATCACTATCAGTCTCTTCATCATCGTCATTCGTGTCATCACCTTCTTGTTTATCATCATCATTAGCATCGTCGTCATCATCATCATTACCTTCATTATCATCATCATCACCTTCATCACTTATATCATCAGAATTGTTTTCATTATCTTCATCTTCACTGTCATCCCAAGACTCTTTCTCACTTTCAGATTCATACATAGGTATATCAGGAACCCCTGGTATAGTACCAGTTCCTTCATCTGCACTAGTCTTCTCGAGATGTTGCTCATCAGGAACCTTTGACTGAGTGTCAACTCCATCACCTGAGCCACTTGCGTGAGAACTGTGAAATTATTTCTTGCTTTTTTTGGTAGCCAGCTTAAGTTGTTCAGCTTCAGTTAATACAACCTCAAATAATACAACTAACCCTTTGGCTTTTTTCTTTTTTGTAGGTTGCTTTTTCATGTCAGATTTAGCCACCTTAGCTTTAGACTTGATTCTGGTACCTTTAGTAGCTTGAACAGGCGTCTATTGGGTGATGTATCAGAATAAACCTTTTTCGAACGTACTTTGGTTTTGGAGTTTTCTCTCCAGAAGCAACAGCGTAGTATGTCTTGTAAGCATTGGATTTCAACATTGCTTGGTTTGTTAGTTCTTTTGGGAAATGGTACCATATACTTGAGTATATTCATGTCTGGAGATACACCTCATAGAAGTAAACATGGTGTCATCTCGAGCAGTGTGCCAAAACATCTTGTTTCTCTTTGAAATAGACTGATCCTTTGACATGAAGTAATCAATGATGATCTTTGTGAATCTAGGGTATGACATCTTGTTTGTCTTCTTTGCATCTTTGTATTCAATCTGGAACAGGAAGTCTTCCCAGAGTAGATACACATAGTCGATGTTCTTCTTATAGAACATACCCTAGAGGATCTGAGCACGGGACAGACGAATATTGTCCATTCTAGTTTCTTTGCCACTTAAGCACTTGTTAATGACGGTAGCAAATGCTCTCTATGGTTGATGTAAGTAGTCAACATTCACATCAGTGAGATAGGTGATGTCTCCAGTGTGCCCAAGATGTCTGATGAAAGAGAGAATATCTTGTTCTAGTGGAAGGTCTTCAAACTCTTGTCTTGGAATTTTATAGAAAATTTGGAGAATTTATCTGAACATATCAACATCGAGAGAGACTTTCTTCTTGTTTATCTTGAATCTGATGGATGACTTATGAACTGAAGCTGTAGCCCAAAATTCTTGCATATAAATTGCAAGAACATCTACAGTGATTAAGAATGCTTAGTAAAAGAGAGTGGGAGCAAGAGCATCCAACACGACTTGAAATGTAGCTTCTTTTCATTTGATGTTTGTCTTGAGTCTCATGTTGCATTACCCAAATTCAAGACGGTCCGTAGGGGCAACAAGAGCATCATCAAGAGCTTTCTGTTGAGCTTGAGTGGTTTTCTTGTTTCTGCTAAGATTTGACCAATACAGTTTATATATATAACCAATTTTATATATATAACACTATAAGGCCCTTTGATTGTTGAATACTTAAGCTTGATGCATGTTGTGATATCATTCTAATGATTAGGCTCATTAAGGCATTTAGCATGATTGAATAAGATCTAATCATCCGAAGGGCAACTTAATTGGGCATAATGTAAAAGGCATTAAGACAACTGAAATAGTGTTTTTGGAAATCCTATTTAAACTAACTTGTAGAGAATAAGGTAACCTAAGACATGTTCAAAAAATACTTGTTGAACCTTGATATATCGCCTACTTAACTTGATTAGATTGCATAATTAACCAATTTTAATTAGCTACCTAACTTGAGTTGAAAATTGCCTTCAAAAAAATTTAATCTTAAAATTTCTTAGAATCTATTGCTAAATCGCCTCCTATTGAGGAGTGTTAAATCACCTCCTATAAAAGATTGTTAAATCGCCCCCTATTGGAATTGTTAAATTGCTTCCTATATATGATTGATAAATTGCCTCCTATATAGGATTGTTAAATCGCCTCATAAAGTCAAGTTGTTAACTCGCCTCGTGAACCTAAGTTGTTAACTCGCCTCGTGAAGCCGAGTTGTTAACTCGCCTCTTGAAGAGGTGATGTTAACTCGCCTTCTGAAGGGAGTTGTTAACTCCCCTTCTGAAGGTGTTGTTAACTTGCCTCTCAAAGATAGTTGATAACTCGCATTCAAATATTACATCACCACAAACATGATTTTTTATGTATCAAGACATGTTCAAATAGCATTCTTATCAGTTGTTTAACACTTAGGAACATTCATAACCTCAATTTAGCCACAGAATTATCAAGAGAGATAAAAACGAGCACATTAATCTATTTTAATCGCATTCATACAAGAAACAACAAACAAGGAATGCCTTTTATGGCTCAAACACATTTAATGAAGAGAATACAAGCAACTTAGCACAGAACCCACAAGCATATTACACTAAATCCCAAAAAACCCAAATTTTCGCAAACAAGAATCATCAAGAACACATTCATATGATAACCAAATACAAAACTATGTTAATCAAGTAATCTACACTCCTAAACAAACAAAACCCCTCATTCAATTTGAGATTTTAATCACTTTTGATTTTGAAGGACCCTAATTCAAGATTTAGTGTTTTCGAGATCAATCGTGGATGAAACTTTAATTCCTTTGAGATATATGTAGTTTAGGAAGTGAGGAACGAGTTTCAAGTTATACCTTTCGCTTGATAATCACTGGAAATGGAGAATGAGAGTTGACGATTTCAAATGGGTTGGGAGGAGGGAAAAGTTTTGCTAAGTGTGTGTTTGTATGTGAATAAAATGGGGTGGGTGAAAGGGTTATAAAACGAATTTCATTTTTGACACTTTTGCCCCCTCTAGTTTAGTATCCTATGCATTTGTTATATATAAGTTCTAATAGGCATTTTAAGTTTAACAAATTTCACATTTAGTCCCTAATGTTTTAACAAGCATACCTAGAAACTTATATTTGTACATATACTCCCTAAAGGCATAAACACATAACAGTTAAGGCTCACATAAGCTACACTTAATTAACTCCCCTTTACTTGTTAACCCATTATTGTTTAAAACATTTTCCTTTATCACAAAATGATTTTATGAAGAATATATTTGACATTCTCTCCCCCTCAAACAATGACCCGTTTTTTATTTAAAGAATTGTAGTCGTTGTTTGAGTGGTCAAATGTACTTGAAAAGTATTTTTTGATGAATTAATGTTTTATTTTGAAAAATCCAACACCTTATGAAAAAATATTATTTTCTCTTATTTTGAACTTAAGCGCCACTAAACAGTACACTTTACTTGGTATATAGAAAGCACGGGTTGTGTTGCAATGTAAACACAAGCCTTCTGCGATGGTAATAAGGTAGACAATTGCCGAGAATTAATTCTCGTTTGAGAGGTTAAAGTTTTACTTTTTTGAAATAGTTGCCTTTAAGGTGAATGGAAGGTGTTGCTATCCGAAATAATTAGCAAGCCATTTTGGCTTGTTTTGAGAGCTAATTGAAACTTCTGCTCGAACTTCATTTACAGCCTCGTATCATTATTAAATGACATTTCTAAGGCTGTAAATGTTATCGATTTTCAAAAGACATGCCAGAGATACATATTTTGTATATTTTTCTAATTTTTAAAATTTTTAAATTTGTTTTTGAAAAATTTATATTAAAAGAAAATATTTTTATGTTTTTATGTTTTCTTATGTACATTTGATACAGGATATGAGTTACCACCTTTACTCGTCTGTTTCCTCTGCCATACGCTTTAACGTTTCCGGATACATGCTTCTCATACCGAGCTTTTCGATTAAGAAGTTGAATCTTTCTCTTGGAAAAGGTTTGATGAAGATGTCAGCCAGTTGGTATTCAGTCTAGACAAAGTATAGCTCCACGATTCCATTCTCCACTTGCTCCTTTATAAAATGGTAGCGAACATCGATGTGCTTGGCTCGTGAGTGTTGAACATTGTTGCAGCATAGAGCAATCACACTCTTGTTGTCGCAGTACAGAGGAATCTTATTGAATTGAAAGCCATGATCTGTTAGCTGTGAACGCATCCATAGGATTTGAGCATAACACCCAGATAAAGCAATATATTCAGCCTTTGCATTCGAGATGGCAGTGCACTTTTGCTTCTTTAAAGACCAGCTAACAAGTTTATCACCTAAGAATTAAGCACTTCCTGATGTACTGCGTCTAGTGTCCTGACACCCCGCGTGATCTGCATCTGCATATGCTATCATAGACATACCGATATCCTTCGAGTACCAAAGAGCCATGTTAATGGTTCCCTTTAGGTATCGAAAGATTCACATAACCGTATTTAAGTGCTTTTCAGTAGGCTTTGCCTGATAGCTGGTACATAAGCAGATTACATAAATAAGGTCTGGTCTACTGGATGTCAGATACATGAGGGATCTAATCAGACCACGATAAAGTGTAGCATCAATTGGTTTCCTCTGTAGATCTTCATCCAGTTTACTCTTTTCTACCATAGGCGTGTCTATAAAATCACTAGATAGCATACCGTATTTTTTAACAATTTCAGAAGCATATTTAGATTGGTTTATAAAGATGCCTCTACGACTTTAAGAAATTTGTAATCCTAAAAAGAATGACATCTGCCCCATCATTGACATCTTAAATTTAGTAGTCATCTGATTAGCAAACTCATTACACATGGCAGTATTAGTGGATGAAAATATTATATAATCAACATAAATTTGTACTAGTAATAAGTCGTTCCCAGCTTGCCGTGTGAAGAGTGTTGGATCAACTGCACCTTTAGAGAAATGTTGTGAGATTAAGAAGCTTAACAGCATGTCGTACCATGTACGTGGTGCTTGTTTGACACCATAGAGGGCCTTTTTAAGCGTGTACATATGCGATAGGTTGTCCTGATCAACAAATCCTTCTGGTTGAGAAACGTAGACCTCTTCTTTGAGCTCGCTATTTAAGAAAGCCATTTTGACGTCCATTTGGTAGATCGTCATATTCTTATGAGCTGCGTTTGATACGAAGATACGGATGACCTTTATTCTAGCAACCGGTGCAAATGATTCCTCGAAATCGATTCCCTCTTCTTGCCTGAATCTTTGAGCAACTAGTCTTGCCTTATTCTTTAGTACCCCACCAAATTCATCCGTCTTGACCTTATAAATCCACTTTAGTTTGATCAATAACACTTTATCTGGACACGACACCAATTCCCAAACTTCTAGTCTTTGAAATTCATGAATTCCTTCTTGCATTGCATCGATCCATAACAGTTCGGTCATTGCTTGTTTGAAGTTCTTTGGTTCTACCAAAGTCAGGAAGGCATCAAAATAACAGCACGTGGTGTTAGTTTGGAGTTGCTTTCTCGTAGAGACAAAGCTATAGGATGATCCTTAGTCCATATACTAAGGTGCTCAAATGGAGTGTGGGTTTGTTTTACATTCGATAATGATCCTTAAGAAGTCGAGTCTTCATGAAGAGATTCATGAAGTGGATCATCATAAAAAATTAATGTTTTTGGTGATTCTTCAAAACCTTAAGAAATGTTTGGAGATTTCTTGTTCTTGTGTTGATTGGAATACTTGTTGAATGGAGCATCCTAGTCAATGGATGTTGATACAATGAGGAATCGGCTCTTACTAAATACTACTAGCTCTTGGTGCTGCGCTTCTTGAACTGGAGAGATAAACAATTATTTGTTGTAGGATTGAAGTATTCATCGAACATAGGTTGAAACAAGTGATCCCAATCATCTCCTATTTGTAACGTTTTAAACTTTAGTAACGTAATTAAACATTTACGCAAACTTTAGTAACATTTGTGTATAATAACCCAACAATAAAATATACACCACACAATGACACATCAGAATCCATTGCTGTCAGCTCATCAAATGTCACATGAATTGTTTCAATAATTTTCCGGGTTCTTTTGTTGTAGATTCTGAACACTTTCTTTGCGGGCGCGTAACCAACGAAAATACCAATGTCAACTTTTGCATCTAATTTACCCAGGTTGTCATTGTCATTGGTAGGATAACATAGTGCACTAAAGACATGAAAGAATGATACATCTGGTTTCTTTTCTTGCATAAGCTCATATGGAGTTTTGTTGTATCGGCAACAGATTATTAAACGGTTTTGGGTGTAACAGGTTGTATTGATTGCTTCGGCCCATAAAAATAATGGAGCTTTAGAAAATATTAACATTGTACGAGCAGCTTCTACAAGAGTTCGGTTTCGCCTTTCTATAACGTCGTTCTGCTGAGGAGTGCGAGCAATAGATGTTTGATGGGAGATGCCTACATTTTCAAAAAATTCACAAAGTGTCTGATTGGCAAATTCGGTTCCATTATTTGTTCGAACATTATTGACGGTGGCATTTAAACAGACTTGAATATTTTTGATGTATTTAATGATCGCCTCGGAAGCTTCATCTTTTGTCCTCAAAAATCTGACCCAAATAAATCTTAAGTAATCGTCGACAATCACTAAGATATACCTTTTCCCGTTAATACTCGACACACGCATCGGGCCAAATCCATATGCAAAAGATATAGCTTCTCTTGGTTAGTGTCTTCAGCTTTGGGTTGATGGGATGATTTCTTGTTTTTTCCTAAGGCACATGCAGAACACAAATGATCTTTTTGAAATTTAATTCTTGGAATGCCTCGTGCAAGACCTTCTTTAGCTAGCTTGTTAATAGTACCAAAGTTAAGATGTGATAACCGATGGTGCCATAACCAGCTCTTAGTCTTTGACGCTCTGGATAGAAGACAGATCGGAGATGTTTTAAGCATGTCGTCAAGAGAAATTGTGTACAAATTTGTGTCACGGGATCCGGAAAGTAGATCAACACCTTCTAAATTACGAATAAAGCAAGTGTTTTTCTGAAATGCGACTTCAAGATCCCCGTCGCAAAATTGACCAACAAAAAACAAGTCATGTCAAAGCCCCTCGGCGTAGTATACCCTTGAGATAGTCACATTTCCCAGCATAGTCACCATACCCCATAATAATTCTTCAATATTCGTTCCCGAAATCTAAACTATACCTGAAATTACTAACAAAGGTTCATGAGCGGTTATCCTTGTTATATGTTTCGAACATCTGGGAGTCCAGATACCAGAGAAACAATCTGGACAATCCTGTCATTGACAAGTGAAGTAGAGAATTTGGAATATCTTGTAGCATTGGATCCCCAAGTATGATTGGGTTCTGAGTGGTTAGCATTCTTAGATTCTACAATCTTAGCCTTTTTACTCGAACCCACATTTTTAACATTTTTGGGTTTCCTACTGTAGACTTTAAGCTCTGGTTTTTGTGTTTCAATTGAGTGGGAAGTGGTGTTCTTAGGAGGCACTACGTTAGCTGAAGTGATCCTAGTTAAAGGGCTCAAGAGTACCAAATATAGTGAAAGTTTTACCTGGTTGGTTTCCACTTAAGTCCTCTTCAGTAAATACAAGGCCATAGGTTTACTATATTTTGTTTTTATGGTTTCTTAGCAGATTAGCTCGCTATTCACATTTTCCACAAAATCATGATAGACAAATATTATGAACACCATCAACATAGATCTTTCTTACAAGTAGTACAAAGAAGTTCAGGAATTAGCATTTAACAGTTGATTGCTTAACTTCAACATCACAACTCTGGTTCAACAACACTATTCTTTTTATTAACTTTCCTAGGTTGGGCTTCTACTTTATTCTTCATGTTCCTACTTGGTGTTCGAGAGATCCTATCATTCTTTTTATTGCTTGTAGGCTTTGATCCATAATTACTAGTAGAACACTTCAATCCTATAAGAGACAACACAGGTGTGTTACAATATGATGTTTTAGATGACTCTACCTGTTTAATGTTGCTTGAGGATGTAAGAGGTTCAGCAAACCTAACTTTCTTGATATTTGTTTTAGGTGTGACAACAACCTTTTTCGCACTAAGATTAATCGCATTAGGGCATGTATCTCGAACATATACAAGTAACTCCTGAATTTGTTGGGCATGCTTACAAGCAAAGTCTAAGTCTTTATCTAAAGGTTGTTTTGCTTTAGCTTGTTCGACTATTCCCCAAAGAATATCAGCTTGTTCCTGAGTGTACTTAAGGTAATCTATGTGAGCTTCCCTATTTTGCAATAACATAGGAGCCAAAGGTTCTAAGTCTAGTTTGAACATTACTGGAACAATAGTGTAGGCAGATAGTGTTTGTGCAGCAATATCAACCATTTCTTTTCCTTTTAATTTTCATAAATCATTTTTCAATGATGTTATCACAAAAACCTTATCTTGAATTTGAGCTTTTAAATCCTCATTTTCAGCACATTTTAAGTTCAGTTTATCAATTAAAGAGTCACTTTGTTCTTTAGTACGAAGACGTAACTTTTTAATTGAGTCAAACTAATCTTTAAAAACCTGTTTCACATGATTAATTTCTTTACAAAGACGCTCGTTTTCCAAAAGCAATTTTGCCACACTATTCTCCAGTTCCACATTTGGTCCTTAATTTCACCCTAATCATTAATTGATATTCTCTTCCTTGGACTTGTTACTCTCATATTATTTATATAATATCTTTCAAATTTACAAATAGTTGTGTCTTTTGTCTTGTAGCTTGCTTTTCCAAATCATTATTTTTAAAAAATTCTGGAATTTCGAGAGCATTTTGATTATTACAAGATTCATCTTTTTGAAAAATTTCTTGATTAAGTTGTATTGACAATTCAAGAGAAATACAATGTTTTTCAAGTTGTGAGTAACTTTTCAAAAGATCATTATGCGCATTTTGTGATTTCAAAAGCTCGGCCTCAAGATTGAAACACTTATCACAAGATTCTTTTCTCTATCTATCCATATTCACATATTCACAATCAAAGTGAATAGAATTCATTCATAGTTAGGTACATCTTGAGGACTGATTTGTTGTAAGAGTCGATCATTTTCCAAAAGTAATTATTTCTTAGCAATTTCCAAACATTGTTTGTCAACTGAAGACTGTTGAACAACAAAAAATCCATTTGGTCAAAAATCTATTTGTACTTCCATTATTTTATTTTTAGAAGGTTCTTTATCAAACACTTTGAAGATGTCTCTTTAAAGAATTTAGAAATGGAATAATTTCTTGTTAAAATACAGCTTTTCGTTATGTTCAACCCCCATTTCATTCTGTACGAGCATCAGGTGTAGTCCTTATCTTCACCACGTTGTCTAACCTGACAAGGTGAAATTTAATGCTTTTTAGGCATTATTACATTAGGAAGTTCCTTTGGGAGCTTTTATTTGACAGGTGATGGACCATCATAGGTTTACCTGTAGGATTGGACATACGCAACCAGAAATTTTGTTCATCCGACAATTCTTGTTTGTAGAGTAAAATACGTTCCCAAAATCATCAGATTTGGTTATTTAATTTTACATAATCATTTGGTTTTATGAGAAATGTTTTGTTTATGACCATCTGGATCCTTTTCTTTTCAGAACGTTTTTTGGTCGTCTCTTTTCTTGCCAAAATCACAATTGTTTCTCTTATCATCTATCTCAAGCTTTAGCACATGTTTTGCAGAATAAAACATTCCATCATTCATGGTTGGTTTAATCGCTTAGCTTATATGAGATAAAACGGATTTTTATAACCTTGTGCTTGTTTGTTTACTTTATCATAATAAACTTGAGGGATTTGTTAACAGGTGCACTGTTTGAGAGATTGACCCACTTTAAAAAATAATATTATCAAGTTCCTTTATCTTCTTTTCCAAATCAATTTCGTTTTCCATATATTTATCTTCCTTTTCTTTGGATCCACTTTTGAAAAAAGTGAATGTTTGCAATAAACATTCCTTTTCTTTGATTTGTTTAGAAAGATTTTGCTCAAGTGAGTCAACTTGTTCTTTCAGTGCAAGCTTCTCTTTAATCATATCATCTATAACACCCCCAAAATGGGTCGCAGCGGAATAATGTCCGGGAGCGTTACTTCCTGAGTACCTTTGCACAAGATATGAGAACGACCTCTAAATGAGTCGTTTAAAAATGATACATTGGATTTAATAAACTTGTTTGTTACAAAACCCTAAAGCTTAAATTGTTCATCCAGGAAATTGTAAAGATTTTAAGACTCTTACAGTTTATTACAAAAATGTAATGCATCCTAATCTTTAATGTAATGACTCACAAAATGGTGTCCACCATTGTAGCCTTGTTTCTCGTACCTATTGACCTGAGAAAAACATGCTTTTACAACGTTCAACTTAAAGTTGGTGAATTTCACTGGTTTAAGTTAAGTATATGTTGGACTGCAAGATTTCTAAAGTGTTATTGACAAGGAACGATTACTATTTCATAAAATATATTCGATAAGGCACTAAGTTCATGGCACTGAGGCTCGACATATATGTATGCAAATTAATGAAAATAATGTGCCCGTGTAGATGTCAACCCGCAACATCCAAATTGTTCCGACATGGTATACATTCGTTGTCTGGAAAACTGGCACAGTGAGTGCTACTCACCCGAACGGGGATGTCAATCCCAAATAGATCTATTCATAACACTCGCGCTTACAATCCAGTAATTAACAGTTCATGATTCATGGGCAATAGTGGGTTATAGCTACTTAGGCAAACTCGTAATTTTGTTTAAAGTGTACTTGCGTCCAATTGTAAAACAATGCATGTTTCTCACCCCAAAGTAGTAAAACATTATAAGTGAATAAAAGCGGGGCTATGAACTCACCTCAAGTGAATGTGTTGATTATATAATCAAGTATGTAAATCCGAATGCAACCTAATTAATTATAGGCCGTATGAGTATAATGTATTTTATACAAATAAAATATCACATGTTATATAGTTACACCACCACCTAATAGTTCTCGTTTAATTTTAAAAAGTTGAAATAATAATTAAATCGTACTTTGTCAAATATAGGTATATGTATTTGTATCCGTAAAGAAAATATTATTTATGTTTAACAATGTATTATTTGTTAAAAATATATGATTTAACATTTTTATTGATTACGTAATGATATTATATAATTAATTTAATTGTTTTATAAAATAATGTATAAAAGTAAAAATAGTGCGCGAAGCTTTATAAACCTCATATCTTTATCGTTTTAACTCCGTTTTATACGTTTCTTATGTCCACGGTTTCGTATTAAGAAAATCTATCAAAATATTATATTTATAATATTTTAGCTAATGATGAATAGTAACTTTTATAGGTTATGTAAATTTCATAAAACTACTTTTATATATTTAATCCTTGTAACCTTTTAAAACCCGTAACTTATTCATTTTAATCCCGTTTCGTTTGTTCTTTACATGTACGGAATCGTGACAAGATAAAATATCAAAATATTACATTTATAATATTTATAAAATCTGTTATGAACAGTAACAGTGGGTTAGAATTTATAAAAACACTTTATATAAATTTATTTATTGAAATCGTATATAGTTCGTATCTCCTCCGTTTTAATTCCGTTTTAGTGATTCTTATACTCACGGATTTGTAATTAAAAGTTTTATCCAAGTAACATAATTTCAAAAACGTACTTTTATGAACAGTAACCCTTTTTGTAAAATTTCTTTTATAAAAACACTTTTTATGTATTTAATTAATGTAAACTTGCAAAAAGCATAACTCGTGCATTTTAATTCCTTTTTTCAAGTTTCTTATATGTTTGGAATCCTCATGATATGTGCTATTATCATAAAATATTTATAAGTTTATATCAGACCTGTAGCAGTAATGGTTTTTATAAAAACACTTTTTATATATTTAATTACCGTAACTTGCAAACGTCATATCTTCTTCGTTATAGCTCGGTTTTTCAAGTTCTTTACATGCTTATGATCCTTATGAAATGTACTATTTTTATAAAATATAAAATAAAAGTCTCATTACACGAATTTAAACAGTAGGTTTGAAAGTTTTAGATAATTAATTATATAACTTTGTTTTATGTACTTTTAAACTAAATAAAGTTACCACAAATCCTCTAGTTTATAAATTAACATCCCTTGTGTATAAATTAAGTCCTCTAATTAGTCCATAGTGATTGTCCATTCCAAAGTGTCCTTATAATCTTTGCTCATAACTTTTGTAAATAAAACTTTCAATACAATTTAATTTACAAACTAAACTTATAAATTAATTTCCACTTATATAAGATGTGTACTTCCATTTTAAAGTATTATTTCACCAACATAAATAATAAATTCAAACCATACATGTCCTTGTAATATTTCATAACTCATAAAAATGAACCTAGGTGGTGATTAACATATATATCAAGTATGTAAGCATGTAATTGAATGAATGGAAATGTTAAAGCTTAAATAGACCTTAGAGATGCGTAGTAGGATGACGAACACATAAGCTTAAACCCAATAAAGCAAATCCAAGATCAAAACCCTAATGAGAAAACCCTAATCTCTTTTCTTGTATACTTCTTGCTAAATCACAAACCCAAGCTTCCAATACTCTTGAATGATCTTAGATATACTTAGTAACAATGCTTGAACACTTGGAATACTTTAGAATGAAATTTTATATGAAAACCCTAGACAATAATTTTGAGCCGTGGGTTTTCTTGTTTTAGGAGAGAGTTTTGTGAATTTTTCTAGTGAATGAGAGAGTATGTGTGATAAATGAGTATGTTACTTGCCTTTTGAAGTAACTAGCATGTGCATTAACCTTAAACTAACTCTAGTTAAGTTGCATGGTTAAGGTACATGGTGTAAGTGTTCTCCTCCTCCTTAGGAGGAGGAAGGCTTCTCATTGGATGCAAGGTACCTTTGATGTGCCAATCTTTAGAAACATGTGTAATGTGGTACACTTGTAGGGCTTATGGAAGTAAACTAGTGAGTTTAAGTTATTTATCATGTGTATACAACACACATCCTGCCCTATGGCTTATTTAGTTGATAAATAAGTTAGTTTTTGTGTAATGGGTATAATTGTGGGTATTTGTTTGAGTATAGATGGGTATTGGTGCTTCCGGGTATACCTAAATGTAATTTATTATGAAAAGTAAGCGTTTTACGTAACCAATAAAAATAAAATAGGGAAAAATTATAAAGTACACTCTTAATAATTATATAATACTTGCTTGACGTAAACTTTTATTTGCTTGATGCCCGTTTACATTGAATATTGATTTTTAGTTTACGCGATTTAACTATACGATAATAATTAAAAGCGAATGCGTAAAACTCTAAAAATAAACAATGGAAATAGTTGAGTCGAGAAATGACCTGAAATAACGAATTGTTATAGTCTTCCCCCGTTAAAGGAGCCTTGTCCGTAAGGCTCAAGATGCGGCACTTGTCGAGGGTGTGGTTTTTGTGAAGAGTTGCAGATACTTCTTCCGGAATTGATCTTCACGTTCCCATGTAAACTCAGGACCTCTATGGAGTTCCATCAAACTTTGATGATGGGGATACGGCTTTGCTTTAACCGCTTGACTTCACGATCCATAATTTCCACTGGTTCTTCAACGAAGCAGAGTTTATCATCAATTTGTATTTCATCCAACGGAACTGCCAACGGCTCGTCGGATAAACACTTTTTTAGATTGGGATACATGTAAACGTGCTTTGTGACCCACGCTTCACTGTTGAGGTTCGGTCTATAAGCAACGGTTCCTTCTTTGGATTAACACCTTAAAAGGTCCAAGTATTTGGGGTTTAATTCCCCGTTTGCCAAAACATACGACCTTTTCCAGGGTGATACATTTACATAACTCGCGTCAACAACTTGAATTATAAAGGCTACGCCTCACTATCGGCATAACTCTTTTCGCGATCACAAGCGACTTGAATTCTTTGCTTGATTTGGCCAATCTTCTCGGTTGTCTCATGAATAAGTTCTGGACCGGTGAGCTGAGCGTCCTCGACATCGGCCCAACAAACAAGTGATCGACACTTCCTATAACACCCCATGTTTTCAAATCATTGACGAAGTCGATAAATCTACTATTTATTTTTAGTGTCGTACGCGTTTGCTTGTAATTTCATGTATTAAGTAAAATCGCGTAAGCTAAAAATTAGCGTTCAATGTAAACGGGCACCAAATAATTAAGCGTTTACATCAATCAAGTATTAAATAATTATTTTGAGAATAATTATGGTCTTTGTTCATTTTATTTTTATCGGTTACGTAAAGTGTTTACGTTTCGCGATAAATTGCATTTAGGCATTCCCTGAACCACCAAAACTTTTCTACGCTTCAACAAATACCCACATTTATACCCAATACTCAAATTTTACAAAAATATATCATATATATCTCATTATGGCCGGATATGTTGCAAATGATACAAAGAAATATGAAATAAATCTTGCAAGTTGGTTTTGTACAACATCTAAACCATTAAAACCTAGCTAGCATGATTCCTTTTGACCAAAGACAAGGATAGGGTCTTTCCTTAAGACCCTTATCTTGTTCCTAAGACCAACTATTGCAAACTTTTGACCATCTAACTCTTATATGATGCAAGTAACACATAGATAGCAAGACTTAACCAAAAATCAAACAAAAATACTCTCTTTGGCTCTCTTTCAACCCACGGCTCAAAACTCCTCAATTAAACAAACCATACAAAATTTTATACAACCCATACACACATCATTCCTAAGATATTCTAAGATGTTTCCAAGCATTGGTTTACCATTTTCAAGTATTTATCCAGAAAGGAATGTTAGGTGTTTTTATATGGAACTCAGGGTTTTCTTGGTTGCTAGCTTTGGTTTAAGTCAAGCAAGGGTTAGCTCTTATTTTCCAAAATTCATCATTCTTCATTTAGGTTATCTAGCACACTTTATTTTTACATTTCATTGTTTTTATGCAGTATGTTAGTCTTTATAGCAAAATCACCATATAGGACTTTTTAACATGTAAACAAGGATTGTATTAATAATTATGGATTTGATCACTTTTAAACTTGTTATGATGTTAATGAGATCAAGTTAAAATTGGATGTAAAAGGTATTGTACCCATGTTTTTTTGGTTGTAAAAATGATTAGTACAAATTAGTGGTGTTATAAAGTTTTCTTAAATATGTTAAAGTAAAGTAATGCCAAACATGACATGTTAAAATTTTGTTTATGGACTTTTGTGATGGTATATGAACACTATAATAAGGTTATAATGGAAGTATAAGTGATGGACACTTGGTTATGCTTAAATAAGTTGTTAATGAAAGATTAGGGTTTTTATGATTTACATGAAGAAAACTACAAGTAATTGTTGTATAATCTAACTTGATAAACTTGTTTAATCTTGGTAATTTCGGACATTTGAGGACAATGATAGACTAATGGATCTTTTTATATGTAGGACATATATTATATATATAGTATAAAAGACTTATCTCTAAAATACAAAGTTGAAAGTTATAGGAACAAAGTTTACATAATGGAATCAAGAAAAAAGAACACCCATTTAATCTTTCTGTTTTTAATTCAGACTTACAACCCTGTCCAACTTATTTTTTTATTAAAATTGTACGTCTCTTGGCGATTTTCCAAAAGTAAGAAACTTGAATAATCGGAAAAATACCGATAAATGTTACGGCAAAAACAAGTTTTACGATAAATAAACAGCAATTTTAAAAGGAATTTTTTATTAAACCAAATTTTAGAAAAATTATATAACACAAAGTTTAGATAATTTTTAACATGATTACTCATATTTTTAGGATTCCAAATTGATAAGAAACGAAAATTTTCAATTAATAACGAATGGTATGAATTTCGCGAGTAGAGTTTACGGACAATCTAATACTTTTATAAAAAATTTTTTTTAATAGTTTCTATTCATGTCAGATAACTTTTATTTTTTTAAAACCTCTATAAATATTTATATAACTTTACAATTACGGGAACATGCTCGAAATAATCGGCTTAAAACGGGAGCTATAACGAATAAAATTCGCGTTTGGGTTGTTACGATAACTAAATCTTTAAAATTAAACTTTTTAAACTGGCAAGGCGGGACAAGGGAACAGTAAACACTGTTCATAAGAGGACTCAAAATTATGAATAATGTCAAATATGACTAACTCGTCACCTAATAAGAAAGACTGTGTGCATAAGAACGGTCAAAATCAGGCTTAATAACGGGGGGAAAGTTAAGCCAGTTTTATACAACGGTAATTATAAACGTTTAACTTAATTAAAATAAATTTTCCAAAACAATTAGAATGGTGATTTGCTATATTGAATTATGCATGGTAGTAATTACTAATGTTATTAGTACTTATTTCGACCTTAATTTAATAGGTTGCATCTGTCGATTTGCGAGCGCATTATCTGTGATATTCTTGTAAATTCTTTTACTCAAGGTGAGTTTATAGACCCACGTTTTTCATGCTTTGTGTTTTATAAGTTTTGGGGGTGTGATACTTAGAATTGTTTTATAACTGGTACACAAGTGGTTAAGTTTTCATATTTATGATTACGTGTTGTCTAAGTGCGAATTACCCTAGTTTGAGCCCTTATCTTGACTGTCAGTTACTGGATTGTGAGCCGAGAATGTTATGAATAGATTTATTAGGATTGAAATCCCGTTCGGGTGATTAGCGGATCATCTGGGCAACACGAAACGTATTCCATGTCAAACGTAGGATTGTTGCGGGTTAGAACTTCATCTCGGGGCATTGTAGGCCATTTATATGGTATTTATTTTATGTCGAGCTTCTGTTGTCATGAGCTTTCTTTGGGCTAAGTTTATTAATTTTATGATGTCTGCATCTGTTGCATTATCATACACTTGGGAAATCTTGTGGTCCTACAATATATGATTTATCAAACCTATGAATTCACCAACATTATTGTTGATGTTTTAAAGCAATGTTTTTCAGGGGATCAGTAAGCACGAGGTGCAAGGGATACATTGGTGGTTTTGATTTGGATATCATGCATTAAAGATTTTGTCGCATTACATTTTGTATAACTGTTGTGGGCTAGAAATCTTTGTATTTTGAACAAGTGGACAAGTGAAGCTTCGGCTTATGTAACAAATACTTTGTTAATTCCAATGTATCAGTTTTAAACGACTTTTTGGTCGTTCTATATACATCTTGTGTTATTGATCTATGAAGTAACACGCCCCGGACCCTTATTCCGCTGCGACCCAATTTGGGGGTGTTACAGATTGGTATCAAGAGCCAAGGTTATAGAGAACCAGGTCAAATGTTTTTGCTGGACTATAACTGTTTTCAAAACATCAAATTCATACAAAGGGGTTTTACACGAGACATACATATGTGCATACATTCATGCATACACTACTTGTTGCATTAGTTGGTTGGACTAGATGCTTTTCATATTGATATTACATGTTTATGAGATAAATGTATTTACTATAGAGTCTTATATTAAATAAAAATAATATAAGCTATTTTGATATTTTCAGATTCTGTCAGGTAGATTCAGATGAATCGGGGGGTTACGTAACACCGGAGGTTTCCAGCCATTTGAGGATATTTATCAAAACATAGGAATCACCGAGCGTCACGATGATCACGAGTATCTTGAGCTGCCTGGGATGCCAAAGGACCCATACGTGGAGGCCGCTCTTTAGGCCTCACCCTCTCCAGATTACGTGCCTGGCCCTGAGGAGCCAGAGCAGGCACCACCTTCGCCAGATTATGTTCCAGGCCCAGATCATGCTGATGATGAGATTGTTGCTGAGGATCAGCCATATGCTGAGGATGCCTTACCCACTGCTCAGTCACCTGACTATGTCCCGGAGTCCGATCCTGAGGCGGACCCGGAGGAGGATGACGATGAGGACCCCAAGGAGGATCCTGTCGATTATCCTGCCAATGGAGGAGATAACGGCGATGAAGAGGAGGGGTCATCAGAGGATGATGAGGATGATGACATGGACATCGAGGCCGATGATGAGGAGGAGGAGGAGGAGCACCTAGCTCCTGCCGACAATGTAGTTGTTGCTTTACCAACTACTGATCAGGCCCCATCTGCGGAGGAGACAGAGCCGTTCGAGACTGATGAGTCTGCGGCCACACCACCACCACACCCTGCATATCGTGTGACAGCTATGATTTCTATTCCAGCTCCAATACCTACACCAGTATGGTCTGATGCAGAGGTTGCCAGACTTCTCGCTATATCTACTCTACCATCATCACCACTCTCCCTATGGTCTTCACCACTTCCCCAGATACCTTCTTCATCACTACCACTATCACCACCCTCACCTGTGTTATCACCAGCACCACCTCCTAGCCCCATTCGTTCATTGGGCTATTAAGCTGCTATGATCCGGATGAGAGCTGAGGCCGACTTTTACTTCACTTTCTCCTACCTTACCACCACCTTCTTTATCATACTCTCCCCCACCAGACCAGATGCACCATCATTAGGGATACCACCACCCTTGCCCATATCAGTTCCTACTTCATCACCACCATTGCTACTACCCTCTGCTAGTCGTAGGGAGGACAGACCCGAGGTTACCTTACCACCTCAGAAGAGGTTAGGTATCGCTCTTATTCCTGGATACGAGGGGTAGGTAGAATGAGGCTCTATATGCATGATGCTGCCTAGACCGGCTGGAGGTCTTAGAGCAGACTATGGCTTTGTAGCTACTATGGATAGGGAGATCAGGCGTGATCCAGAGAGAGAGGTTGGATATGGGATCACCGACTCGTGGGACGAGATAGTTGAGACCCTTCAGGGGGCACCAGTTAGTACTGACACGGAGTTGGGTCGACATATGACAGCATTTGAGACTAGGGTTAGGCAAGACACGGATGACGTTTTTATACGAGGTTAGCGAGTTGCAGTGTCAGAGACATCTGTTGGCTGGTCAGCTCAATATGTTGTTTAGAGACAGACGAGCACATGCATATACACGTCATCAGATGGAGACAGAGGCTAGATTGTTCCGAGAGGCTTGGAGGCGATCGATGGATGCGAGCGATCTTGCCGGCGGAGAGGTTATGTTACTGCGCACTACCGTACTGGGTTAGATGTCAGAGATTAGTGCTGATCGCAGGAGACAGGCTGTGATTTCAGAGATGCTGAAGGCAGACCAGAGGAGATCTGCAGAGATGAGAGAGTTGAGGACAGCTGATCGTATCTGACAGCAGAAGCTTATACAAACATTGACAGTGATGCAGTCATTACAGGGACAGGTGACCACATTATAGGGACAGGTGACCACACTACAGGGACATGTTACCGCACTACAGGGACAGCAGGGACCCATTGG
>BQNB010110007.1:0-22638 GCA_026074375.1 Tanacetum coccineum
ATCAAATAAATCAAGATAAATAACTATGTAACCACCACCAAATAGCTTAGTAGTAAGGTTTTGGTTTTCTTATAAGAGGTCAAAGTTTCAAAACTCGTTATATTATATTTGAAAGTGGCTGAGGAAGGGTTAAATAGTTCCGAGGTTAAGCAGGTAAAACCACGTACGTCCTAGTAAAAAGGGCTTGCGAAAGAAAATACTAGTAATAGGCTATCATATATGGGTTTAAGTTAGTGATGAGGTTTAATTTTATACACTTTTTCGAGATCATTTAACCTCCTAAATCATGAAAATATGCCCAAAATACGTGCTTAATTGTTTTTTTGTGTTTTTAGCACTTGGATGGCATTTGGAGGAAATACACGTGACTTGGACTCAATTTGGGATAAAACAGACAAGAATACAACTCTACACGGAATTTGATATCAAGGTGGCATACAGGTCGTGGAGATGGCGTTGTTATCCCATAAAGTTAACCCATATCACAACAATAATCCATACCAATAAGCAATAAGCTAGAAAAATAGAAAGAGAAACTAGAGAGAGAAACAAGAGAGAAAGATTAGATTAGAGAGAGAGGGATTACAAATGAGAGCAAATGTAACCAACACCCTCTCCATGTGTGGAGAGGGTCCTATTTATACCCTAAGGCCACCATGGGCTCGTAGGCTTTCTATCTTGAGCCGGGCTTGGCTTATCTTGGGCTTTGAGCCCAAAACACGGACAATATTAGATTATAATCCAAGCCCGTTAATCTCGACTAGCCTATTACTTAATAAGACTAATTACGACTAATAAGACCGATAACATTATTGTTCGACTTATATAAAATTAAGGCTAACAATCTCTCCCAATGTTGAGGTCTTCTTTGATCTCCCCAACGTTGATGTTCTTGATGGAGGTTATCATGATTTGACTTTATCTTCCCCAATGTTAAAGATATGACGTTTGAGCTTTTGACTTCTTTGGTATTATCTGTCTTTTCTTGTTTGTAATGGCTTTGTTCATTCATGCTTAAGACGACCGATAACATTCTTTTGGTGTCATATATGTGATCTTGATCTTGAGCCTATGTCTTTTGACTTTGAGTTATTGAGATCTTTAATCTTGCATCATCTCCTTGACTTGAATCATCTTGATTTGACTTTCTTGATCAACTTGTGCTCTTGACCGACATACTCATACTTATTGCATTCTTGTTTGACTTATATGAACATAAGGCTAACAATCTCCGAAAAATATGATTCTTGATTTGACTTTGAAGATCTTTGAGGAAGTTTAGGATCTACACTCTTGATGCTAAACGATTGACTTTTAGAGCTCGAGTATGAGTATGTGGTAATGAATCCGACTTCGCTGGTACATGGTTGCAACGCCGACGTTTGAATCTGCATTTAAAAGGTTAGTGATAAACAACAGATATGGACGAAAGTGTCTTTGTCACTTCGTCGAATATGGTTGCAATAACCATGGTTCCCCATTAATTAGTATAAATATTGCCTGTGATCAGATAGAATTCATATGAATCTTCTTGACAGGGTTTCGCAACTGTACTAGCCGTTCTCGTTACCAGAACATCTCAAAGCAGACAACATGGTAAGAGTGAACCAGATAGTTACTATCTTTCTGATTAAGTCGTCAATTCATATACTGGACCATATCGATATCCGGTTGTCACAAGTTCGATTCATATAGAATCTCACAAGTCACCTACCAAAAGCTTGTTTGATGTTGGCTCAAGCAGGATTTCCATCATCAATGTGAATACTGAAAAGTATCACTCAGATGTTCTGGCAAGATCTCAAGGATAATGCGTAGGACTCTTTGATACTAAATGTTATATTGATGAATAACAATTTGTATTTTGATGTTGTGTCCTAATGAGATTTATAATTTGGCTCTAGACTCGATTTGTGCACTTTGGTTTTAGTAATCGGAGGCTAGAGCAGACTGCCACCTATTCAATATCAACAATCTCGGAGTGAGATGTCAATAGATAATGTGTGTATCTCCGTGACAAATGAGAAAAGGGTTGTGCATTAGATCACTGGGTCAATGACGTCTTTCTTCAATACTAATAATCATCATTGTGATTTTGATAGATTATGTATTGACCCGGTTTGTGCCTAAGGTGTTTGGAAGGCAGCTTTGTTTTCACTCTTTATCGATACATTTCTTTTTAATTCTACAACCCATTCAATGCTTACCAAGACGTCAGTACTAACACCTTGTTGTGATTGTTCCAGTGTTAACTCAATCTTAGTCGGCATTTTTCCCTTATACTCATTCTTCTCCAATCATACCTAAGGACTGCTATTTCTAACTATGGATTGTCTTTGGGTAGATCCCTCCGGTTCTGGTTGGATTATAAGACTTATACCTAACCTTAACCACCTTATGACTTCATCGACTTCGTGAGATTAATTGGTTGTTGGGTATAAAGATCAAACCATAAAACCATTTTTTGACATTTTTATTTTCAAATACTCCCTGATAACGCTCAAATTATACAGATTTCTATATGCGTTATCTGCGAATTTATGTATATATATTGGTTAATAATAAGAACTTTCGGTACTTAATCGAGTATATTTGATATTGTAGGTTCTAAGTACGTGTCGTGGAAGAAAACGAAAGAATACACGAAGATTTAAAGCTTAAACGAAGAAATAACTGAAGATAAAGATCTCCCGACACTTGTTCACTGTTTTGGTCATAACTCGGTCATACGAACTCCGTTTGACGCGATTTAAGAGGCCACGCGAAGAGAATTAAATTATCTACATTTTACGAAAAAACCCCAGAGCTATAATGTAACACCCCCAAATTAGGTCGCAGCGGAATAAGGGTCCGGGGCGTGTTACTTCATAGATCAATAACACAAGATATATATAGAACGACCAAAAAGTCATTTAAAACCGTTACACTAGATTTAACTAAGTATTTGTTACATAAGCCCGAAGCTTCACTTGTTCACTTGTTCAAAATAGAAAGATTTCTAGCCCATAACCGATATACAAAATGTAATGCGACAAAATCTTTAATGCATGATATCCAAATCAAAACCACCAATGTATCCCTTGCACCTCGTGCTTATTGACCTCCTGAAAAACATTGCTTTAAAACGTCAACAATAATGTTGGTGAATTCATAGGTTTGATAAATCGTATATTGTAGGACCACAAGATTTCCCAAGTGTATGATAATGCAACAGATGCAGACATCATATAAATGTAATTACGTTTCCCTAAGCTCATGACACTGAAGCTCGACATAAATGAATACCATATAAATGGCCTACATTGCCCGTGATGATGTTCTAACCCGCAACATCCTATGTTCGACATGGTATACGTTCGTTTGCCCAGTGATAGCTAATCACCCGAACGGGGATGTCAATCCCAATAGATCTATTCATAACATTCACGCTCACAATCCAGTAACTGACAGTTCATGATAATGGGCTCAACTAGGGTTATCGCTACTTAGGCAACACGTAATCATACTGTGAAAATTAACCACTTGTGTCCAATTGTAAAACAATGCATGTTTCTTACCCCAAAAATTTATAAAACAAAATCATGTAAAACGTGAGGCTATGAACTCACCTCAGCAGTAAAGTGAATGAGTAATAATCGAGTAAGTGAAATAACGAGTCATGGACGAATCTGAAGGCAACCTAATCAAACATAGGTCGTATAAGTACTATGTAATACAATAACTAATATCGTATACAATTCTATATAGCTCATCACCATCTATTTGTAATTTAAAAATCGTTGTTATAAAGTGAAAGCGTTTATAATTATCGTTTTAGTAAAACTAGCATAACTTTCCCGTTTTAGACCCGTTTCTCCCGTTTCTTACGTCCACGTCTTCATATTAAGATGATATATAAAAATATTACATTTTTATATTTTATAACCTTATGATGAACAATACTTTTACTGTTCATGACGTTTTATAAATTTACTTTTATAAATTTAATTGTCGTAAAACCCGTAAATGCAATAATTTATTCGTTTTAATCCCGATCTTAGCGATTCCTTCAAGCACGTCTTCGTTATAAAAATTATCACATTTTTATAAAGTGGGGTCTGCTGATGAACAGTAATTTTTACTGTTCATATTTTATAAAATTACTTTTATAAACTTTAATTATCGTAAACGTCGTATTTTATTCGTTTTAGCTCCGTTTTTAGTAATTATTTCGAGCACGTTCTCGTAATTGAAAGTTCTATTTATTTATGAGGTTTAAAAAAATAAATGTTTCTGTCATGAACAGTAACTTTTTATAAAAATAGTTTTATAAAAGTATTTTTATACATTTTAAGTATATAAACTCGCGTAATTCATAACTTCTTCGTTTTTAATCAAAAAATTACGTTTCTTATTGTTTTGGAATCCTAAAAATATGTGTGATTTAATAAAAATATCAAACCTTCTGTTTGTAGAATTTTTATAACAAGTTTTTATAAAAATTCTTTTATAACTCCGGTTATTATCGTAAAACTCGTAAACTACGTATCTTTTTCGTTATTAATCCGTTTTTCGAGTTTTATACATATTTGGAAACGTCATGAGGTGTACTATCTTTCTAAAACATAATATGGCTGTTTCAAAATACGAACCAAAACAGTCCCTTTTCAACTTTTATATATACTTGTTTATATAAGTTGTTTTATATACCTTTTGACTTAGTAACTTACCACAAGCCTTTTATAACTATATATACCCTATGTATTACATATATTAGTGTCCATAGGTCCATCATTTGTCCACATGAGTCCATGACAACAAGATTAACAAATCATTTACAACCCTTTTACTTGTAACTTAATAAGTAAACTTTAGAAACCCTAATTTTGTATATACACTTTTTATACTTAAACCAACTTGGTACAATACTTATATGTCCATTATGTCATGATATTACCATCAACGTAACATGTGTAAAAGTGTATAAAATAATGATCACAAGTAAAAATATGTCTTACATGTCCAAAAGTAACCTAAATGGTGATTTTGCTAAATAGAACTTATATACACATAGATTGATAAATGTAAAGACATAAGGGGTTTTAGGTAACCTTAATATGATGTGTGTTGATGAACAACAAGATCTACACACTTGTTTAGCTATAAAACCCTAGCTTGCAACTCTTGAAAACCCTAATTCAAGCCAAAACCATAATCTTGCTTTTCTTGCTTAGATACTTGTAAACCTTTAGCCAACCCTTGCAAACACCTTAGGTTATCATAGGAAGGATGTATGAGTGCTTGTATGGTATTATAAAATCAAGCTATGGATTTATTATAGTGAGTGTTTTGAGCCGTGGGCTTTAGGAGAGGAAAAAAGAGTGATATTTGATTTTCACCTTATGAAATGGATATGTATGTTTACTTACTAGTTGATAGCTTTTTATATCAATAAGACTTAGTCAAGGATTTGCCATAGGAAAGTGATAGACAAGATGAGGAAATCTAGGGAAGTTTTCTTGGTCAAGGTATGGCTATTTTCTTGTAAAGTCTCATGGTTTAATTAGTTGGTGAAGTACATAACAAGTTGCAAGATTTTTGTGATATTTCTTTGTATCAATTTCTATAGATCCAGCCATATATGTATATGTATGCTATATTTTTTTGATTTTTGAGTATTGGGTATAAAAGTGGGAATTTTTTGAAGCGTAGAAAAGTTTTGGTGATTCCGGGTATGCCTAAACGTATTTTATCGCGAAACGTAAACAATTTACGTAACCCATAAAATAAAATGAACAAAGTTAGTAATTGTCCTCAAAATAATTAGTTAACACTTGCTTGATGTAAACATTTAATCGTTTGATGCCCGTTTACATTGAACGATAATTTTTAGCTTACACAATTTAACTTAACGTTTATGATTAAAAGCAAACCCGTACAATACTAAAGATACATAGTGAATTTATTGACGACGTCAATGACCCTAAAACACTGGGTGTTATAGTCTCCCCCTGTTAAGTAAGCCGTGTACTTAAGGATTAAGACGCGACACTTGATGACGGTGCGGTCTTTGTGAAGAGGTGTTGATATTTCTTCCTGAATTGATCTTCGCGTTCCCATGTGAACTCAGGACCTCTCATGGAGTTCCATCGAACCTTGATTATTGGAATGCGGCTTCGATTCAACCGTTTAACTTCACGGTCCATGATTTCTACCGGCTCATCGACAAATTGAAGCTTGTCATCAAAGTGAAGTCCATCCAACAGAACGGCTAATGGTTCGTCGGCATAGCACTTTTTCAAGTTGGACACATGAAAAGTATTATGTACCCTGCTTAGCTCTTCAGGTAGCTCAAGCTTGTATGCAATGGATCTAACCTTTTCCAATACCTTGAATGGTCCAACGTACCTAGGGTTCAACTTCCCCCGTTTGCCAAAATATACGACCCCTTTCCAAGGCGAAACTTTAAGCATAACTTTATCCCCAACTTGAAATTCTATTGGTTTATGCTTTAAATCCGCGTAACTCTTTTGTCGATCGCTTGCAGCTTGCATTTTCTGCTTGATTTGAACAATCTTCTTAGTTGTTTTTTGCACTATTTCTGGACCAGTGAGTTGAACTTCTCCAACCTCGGCCCAACAAACGGGTGAACGACACTTTCGATCGTAAAGTGCTTCAAATGGTGCGGCCTTGTTGCTAGCGTGATAGCTATTGTTATATGAGAACTTGACTAACGGCAAATGGTTAACCCAACCCTTTACAACGTCGATTGCACAAGCATGCAACATATCCTTGAGAGTTTGAATAATCCTCTCGCTTTGTCCGTCTGTTTGTGGATGGTACGCAATACTCATATCCAAACTAGTACCCAAAGCATTCTGAAGTGACCTCTAGAAATTTGATGCGAACCTAGGGTCACGATCACAAATAATCAAGAAAGGTATTCCATGCCTCGTGACCACCTCCTTTAGGTACATTCTTGCAAGTTTATCCATCAAATCAATCTCTCTCATCGGTACAAAGATTGCGGACTTAGTGAGTCGGTCAAAAATCACCCAAATGGTGTCGTAGCCTTGTGATGACTTAGGAAGCTTCGTGACAAAATCCATAGTGATGTTGTCCCACTTCCATTGAGGTATATCGGGTTGTACCAACAATCCTGATGGCCTTTGATGTTCTTCTTTGACCTTGGCATAAGTTAGACATTTGCTAACATAGGTGGCGATGTTTGCCTTCATATTAGGCCACCAATATAGCTTTTTATGTCTTGGTACATCTTATCAGAACCTAGATGAATAGAGTATTTTAACTTGTGGGACTCGTGCATGATTATAGTCCTCAAATGGCCATAACATGGTAACCAACTCCTGCCATTGAAGCATAGAGTTCCATCCGCGCGGGGCTCTAACTTTTCAGTTCTAAATTTGTCCGGATCTTTAGAATTTTCAACTAACATACCTCTAACATCTTCGTTCTTGATGTTCTCTGGTTTTCATGCTTCAGTTTGAGCATCTAAAATTTATTTTGGAAGATTCAAACCTATAGTCATGACTAAGGCTCGAACCCTTAATGGTGGCTCTCGTTCCTTCCTGCTCAAGGCGTCAGCGACAACATTTGCTTTCCCTAGATGATAACGAATCTCGCAATCGTAATCACTAAGCAATTCTAACCAACAACGTTGCCTCATATTCAGCTCCTTTTGATTAAGAATGTGTTGTAGGCTCTTGTGATCCGTGAACATCGTACACTTGGTTCCGTACAAATTGTGTCTCCAGAGTTTCAAAGAAAACACTATTGCTCCAAGTTCCAAATCATGAGTCGTATAGTTCTTGTTATGAATTTTCAGTTGGCTTGATGCATAGGCAATCACCTTCTCTCTTTGCATCAACACAGCGCCCAAAACCCTTGATCGAAGCATCATAGTATACGATAAAATCTTCGCTTCCTTCAGGTAAAGCCAGAATTGGTGCACTACACAACTTCTGCTTCAACAATTTGAATGCTGTTTCTTGTTTGTCACCCCACTCAAACTTGACCTTCTTCTGAGTGAGCTTGGTCATTGGTTTGGCAATCTTCGAAAATCCTTCGATGAATCTTCGATAATACCCAGCAAGACCTAAAAATTGACGAATCTCCGTTGGTGACTTAGGAGATGCCCAATCTTTAATGGATTCGATCTTGGCAGGGTCCACGTGAATACCTTGGCTGTCAATCACGTGACCGAGGAACTGTACTTTAGGAATCCAAAATTCACACTTGGAAAATTTGGCATACAACTCCTCTTTCTTAAGCAACTCTAAGATTAACTTAAGGTGCTCTTCGTGTTCTTGCTTGTTCTTCGAGTATATCAGAATATCATCAATAAAGACAATTATGAATTTATCCAAATATGGTTTGCACACCCGATTCATAAGGTCCATGAATACGGCAGGTGCGTTTGTCAAACCAAATGGCATAACTTGAAATTCATAATGGCCGTAACGAGTTCTAAAGGCGGTCTTTGGAATGTCTTCTTCTCGAACCCTCAGTTGGTGATAACCTGATCTTAGGTCGATCTTCGAGTAGACACTCGACCCTTGAAGCTGATCAAATAAATCATCAATTCTTGGAAGTGGATAACGGTTCTTCACCGTTAGCTTGTTCAATTCCCGATAATCAATGCACATCCGAAACGATCCATCCTTTTTCTTGACAAATAGGACCGGGGCTCCCCAGGGTGAGGAACTGGGTCTTATAAAGCCTTTGTCGGACAGCTCTTTTAGTTGTTCCGACAACTCTTTCATTTCAGAAGGCGCCAATCGATAAGGTGCCCGTGCTACAGGTGCAGCACCAGGTACCAAATCAATTTGAAATTCCACTTGTCGAGTCGGAGGAAGACCCGGCAAGTCCTCAGGAAATACTTCAGGAAAATCTCAAACTATTGGTACGTCCTCAAGTCGCTTCTTCTCCGACTTGTCTTCAACCTCCTTTGTAGTAACATGTGCCAAAAAGACTGGACATCCTTTTAGCATGTATTCTTGTGTTTTGGAGTACGAGATAATGTGCAGACGAGCCTCGTGTCCCCGGTTGCTTCCGTCACCATGAACAATTAATGTTTCATTTCCCCAGGGGATACGAACGATCTTCTCGGCACACACAATGATTTCTTGGTACTTTGCCAACCAATCCATACCAATTATAGCGTTGAAAATACCAAGTTCTAGGGGCATTAAATTTATGTTGAATGGGTAGTTCAGGATGTTTAATGTACAACCCCTAAGGATAGTGTTCAACCCAATTATTCTCCCATCGGCTAGTTCAACGTCATAATAGTGATCTAATGCAGTTGGAGTAATAGCAATTTGGGAGCTAAATGCAGTGGATACAAAACTTCTATCGGCACCAGTATCGAATAAGATAGAAGCATAGCGGTTGTTTAGAAGGAACATACCCGTCACGACGTTAGAGTCTGGGTTTGTCCCTGCATGCCCTACCGCATACACCTTGGCTGGAGCATTGCCACCTCCAACTTGGTTACCACAATTGTTGTTGTTCTTTAGCTTGGGACATTCCCTCTTGAAGTGTCCTAGGACTCCATACTTGAAACAAGTAGGCTTCTGACCCGACCTAGTGCCCCTCTGATGGTTAGCATTTGTCGTACTTCTACAGTCACGAGCAAAATGGCCAACTTTGTTGGATTTGATGCATTTAGGAGCACATGGACCATCATGATGATAATTTCATTTTGAGCATAGGGGTTTGGATCCCCCATATTGTTTCTTTTCAACATCCCCTGCAGCATAAGCCCTGCTGGTGTTTTGCCTCTTGTTTTGGTGGTGTTGTTTTGGTTGTTGGTTATAATCTGGCTTTCTCTTGTTCTCTGTCTGACGGTCAGTAAAAGTACGGATTCTCTTATCCATCACTTCAATTGCCATTTTAGTTGCCTCTTGCATTGTCTTAAGCTTGGATGCTACTACACTTCCGTGGATCATGTCGGGTAAGCCACCGACATATTTCTCAATCTTGTCAGATTCTTCAGGAAACATTCTACCATACAGCAGTGCCAGTTCCTGAAAACGTTTGTTGTATCCTATCACATCAGTACCTTTCATTTTCAATTCCTACAGTTTGACTTCGAGTTTCTTATTCTCGGTCCTTGGGCAGTACTTGTCAGTTATTTTCTTCTTCAGTTCAGTCTAGGTCATTGCATAAGCAATGTCATTACCAACAGTCCTAACGTGGGAGTTCCACCACGTTAGAGCATTTTCTAGAAGAGTACAAGTGAAGAACTTGATTTGGTTTTCCACAGAACAGTTGCTTATACGAAACATAGTTTCCATCTTCTCAATCCATTGAGTCAATTCGACAACGCCTTCTGTGCCTTTGAAATTTAAAGGTTGGCACTTCATGAAGTCTGGGTAAGTGCACTAACGAGTGGCTCGCTTGTTTCTCCTAGCACCTGTTCCTGAATTGTGGTTGTCGACGCCATTCATGTTTGCATCACGTGCTGCCAAAGCTGCAGTAACGCCTTGGTTAATCATTGTCTGAAGTTGGGCATTAGTGACAGATGTGGTGTTAGTTGTTTCTGGGGCTATGCTTGACCTCGTGGCTCTGTTTGGTGCCATTTTCTTCAATCACAAGAAAATATAATACCCGTTAGATTTCGTAAAATCATAACCATGACATGACATATGCACAATAAGTAAAGTGAGATCACATCACACAGTGAAATATACAAATGAATTGTAATCAACAATATATAACTAAATCGACATTCATTCACAACAAATTCGATTACAGACATGACATAATACCACCATTCCATATATAATTGGAAAACATACATGATTGGTTCAGATACAAAATGATCACATTGATTAGGTTACAAGATAAAAGAATATATACAACCTAAAGCCATACTAGCCGGGATTGAACCCGTAATACTTAGTAGGCTGTACAAAACAACTAGCCATAACAGAATCTAGGAACTGCTACCAGCCTCCTCCGGTAGCTCTGGCTGTGCAGGACCCTTAGCAGGTCCCTGCTGTCTCTGTAACTCTGCCATCTGAGTCTGAAGGCTTTTCACTAGCTTTAGTGCCTTAGTGAGCTGTCTCTGCCTCCTGTAATCTGCTGCCAGTAACTCTGAAATCACCGTCTGTCTCCTACGGTCTGCTGACTGTAACTCTCTAATCTCTGACTGCTGAGCTAACACTGTGGTACGTAGCGACATAACCTCTGCACGCGCAAGATCACTCGCATCCATAGATCATCCCCAAGCCTCTCAGGATATCCTAGCCTCAGTCTCTATGAGTCTAGCAGTACGTGCATGTGCACGCCTATCCCTAAACAACATGTTGAGCCGACCAGCCAATAGCTGTCGCCCAGACTGCTCATCGTCTAACCTCGTATAAATCTCATCCGTGTCCTGCCTAACCCTAGTCTCAAACGCTGTCATATGTCGACCCAACTCCGTGTTAGTACTCACTGGTGCCCCCTGTAGGGTCTCAACTATCTCATCCCACGAGTCGGTGATCCCATATCCAACATCTCTCTCTAGATCATGCCTGATCTCCCTATCCATAGTAGCTAGAAAACCATAGTCTGCCCTAAGACCTCCAGCCGGTCTAGCAGTAGCAGCAGATGAGCTCTCTTCGACCTCATATGCAGGACCAAGAGTGATACCTAACCTCTTTCGAGGCGATAAGGTAACCTCAGGTTTGTCCTCTCTACGGTCAGTAGAGAGTAAATGCAAGGGTGGTGGTAATGATAGTGAATAGGAAGTAGATGCAACCTCGACTCTCAGTCGGATCATAGCATCTCGATAGCCCAACAAACGAATAAGACTAGAAGGTGGTGATTGATATAACACAAGCACTAGTGATGATACTGGTAGTGGTGGTGATACTGGTAGTTGTGGTGATACTGGTAGTGGTGGAGAAGGTATCTAGGGAAGTGGTGATGACCACAGGGAGAGCGATGATGATGGTAGAGTAGATATAGCGAGAAGTCTGGCAACCTCTGCATCGGACCATACTGGTGTAGGTACTGGAGCTGGAATAGAAATCCTAGTTGTCATACGATATACAGGGTGTGGTGGTGGTGTGGTCGTAGACTCATCTGTCTCGAACGGCTCTGTTTCCTCCGCAGATGGGGCCTGATCAGTAGCTGGGAAAGCAACAACTACAGAGTCGGCAGGAGCTGAGTGCTCCTCCTCCTCCTCGTCATCATCGGCCTCGATGTCCATATCATCATTCTCATCATCCTCTGATAACCCCTCCTCGTCATTGCCGTCATCTCCTCCATCGACAGGATAATCAACAGGATCCTCCTCATGGTCCTCGTCGTCATCCTCCTCTGGATCCACCTCAGGATCGGACTCCAGAACATAATCTGGTGACTGAACAGTGCGTAAGGCAGCAGCATGCAGTGGCTGCTCCTCCTCCGGAAACACCTCATCCTCCTGTGGCATATACTCGGGGTATATCGGCTTTAGAACATAATCTAGTGGAGGTGGTAACTGTGGCTCCTCGTGGCTCGGTATATAGTATGGTGATGGTACAACTCCTGGTGATCCTATATCTGACAACTCCTCAAATGTACTGGATATCTCCGTGTATGTGACCCCTGATTCATCTGAATCTGACATGACTGAATCTGAAAATCCAAAATAGCTTATATTAGTATTTAATATAAGACCCTTATAGTAATATACATTTATATCATAACATGTATATCAATCAAGAATGCATCTAGTTCAACCAACTAATGCAACAACTAGTGTATGCATGAATGTATGCACGTATGTATGTCCCGTGTAAACCCCTTTGTATGAATTTGATGTTTGAAAACGGTTATAGTCTAGCAAAACATTTGACCTGGTTCTCGATAACCTTGGCTCATGATACCAATCTGTAACACCCCCAAATTGGGTCGCAGCGGAATAAGGGTCCGGCGCATGTTACTTCATAGATCAATAACACAAGATATATATAGAACGACCAAAAAGTCATTTAAAACCTATACATTGGATTTAACAAAGTATTTGTTACATAAGCCCGAAACTTCACTTGTTCACTTGTTCAAAATATAAAGATTTCTAGCCCATAACAGATATACAAAATGTAATGCAACAAAATCTTTAATGCATGATATCTAAATCAAAACCTCCAAAGTATCCCTTGCACCTCGTGCTTATTGACCTCCTGAAAAACATTGCTTTAAAACGTCAACAATAATGTTGGTGAATTCATAGGTTTGATAAATCGTATATTGTAGGACCACAAGATTTCCCAAGTGTATGATAATGCAACAGATGCAGACATCATATAAATGTAATTACGTTGCCCTAAGCTCATGACACTGAAGCTCGACATAAATGAATACCATATAAATGGCCTACATTGCCCGTGATGATGTTCTAACCCGCAACATCCTATGTTCGACATGGTATACGTTCGTTTGCCCAGTGATAGCAAATCACCCGAACGGGGATGTCAATCCCAATAGATCTATTCATAACATTCGCGCTCACAATCCAGTAACTGACAGTTCATGATAATGGGCTCAACTAGGGTTATCGCTACTTAGGCAACACGTAATCATAATGTAAAAGTATCCACTTGTGTCCAGTTGTAAAACATTGCATGTTTCTCACCCCAAAAACTTATAAAACAAAAGCATGTAAAACGTGGGGCTATGAACTCACCTCAGCAGTGAAGTGAATAAGTAATAATCGAGTAAGTGAAATAACGAGTCACGGACGAATCCGAAGGCAACCTAATCAAACATAGGTCGTATAAGTACTATGTACTTTGATAACTAATATCGTATACAATCCTATATAGCTCATCACCATCTATTTGTAATTTAAAAATCGTTGTTATAAAGCGAAAACGTTTATAATTATCGTTTTAGTAAAACTAGCATAACTTCCCCGTTTTAAACCCGTTTCTTGAGTTTCTTATGTCCACGCTTTCGTATTAAGATGACGTATCAAAATATGACATTTTTGTATTTCATGTCCTCTGATGAACAGTGAATTTTACTGTTCACACCAGTTATAAAGTTATTTTTATAGTTTTAGTTATCATAAACGTCGTATTTTATTCGTTATAGCTCCGTTTTTAGCGATTCTTTTGAGCACGTTCTCGTAATTGAAAGTCCTATATATTTATGAGGTTTAAAAAAATATATGTTTCTGTCATGAATAGTAACTTTTATAAAAATAGTTTTATAAAAGTTTTTATTGTCGTAAACTCGCGAAATTCATAACTCTTTCGTTATTAATTGAAAAATTACGATTCTTATCATTTTGGAATCCTAAAAATATTTACAATCTGTGAAAAATACTAAACTTTTTGTTTTAGAATTATTTTATAACTTGCTTTTATAAAGCCGGTATTTACGTAAATCGTGTTTGTATCGTATCTTTTTTGTTATTAATCCGTTTTTCGAGTTTCTTACTTTTTTGGAATCGTCATGAGACGTATTATTTTTATAAAAGGTCAAACCCACTATTAGAAATTCGAAATCCAAACAGCCCCTTTATGTTCAATATGTATACTTTTATATAAAGCTTGTTTTATGTACTTTTTACTTTTGTAAATTACCACAAGTATTTTATACCATAAATATTATATGTGATACATATAATAATGTCCAATAATCCATCATTTGTCCTCATAAGTCCATGACAATAAGATTTACAAGATTAACAAATTATTTACACACTTTTACTTGTAGTTTTTTTTATGTAAATCCTTAAAAACCCTAATCTTGCATTAACACTTTTTAAGCTTAACCAAGATTGTAAAACACTTATGTATCCATTTATAACCTAATAATATCACCCATATAACATGTGTACAAGTTCATAAAATCATGTTTACAAGAAAAATCCATTTTCACAAGTTAAACATATCCTAAGTGATGATTTTGCTACATAGAACATCATATACATATAAACTCATGAAATGAAAAGATAAGGGCTATTAGATAACCTTATGATGAATAATGATGTTGAGAAATATGTGCTAAACCCTTGTTTAGACTTTAAACCCAAGCTTGCAAAAGATAAAACCCTAGATTAGGTTGAAAACCCTAATATTGTAATCACTTGCTCAAATCTTGAAAATGCTTAACCAACCCTTCAAAACACCTTAGGTTATCATAGAAAGGGTGTGTGTCTGCTTTTATGGTCTTAGAAAATCAAGATATGGATTGTATAAAAGGGGTGTTTGTAGCCGTGGGCTTATAAGAGGAAAAAGAGAGGATGGTTTTGATTTTTGGTAAAGTGTTGAAGTGTATGTGTTATCTTTCTTACTACTTGCAAGTATATATGATATAAGAGATAGCCTAGTGTATAAAACAAAGACCATAAGGACCAAGAGAGGGGGGACGGCACATGGGTGGAATAGGGGTGACTAGTGGTCAAAACCACTAGTCATGTACTAAGTCTTGCAACTCCATACTTGCACCTTGCCTTAGGTAATGTTTATGAGTCCTTGTGTTCCCTATTATGGAGGTGATCCCATGAAATCAAGGAAGAAATATCTAGCTTATTTCTTGTAATAAAATGCAAGTATTATACTTGCTCTTTTGAAAGTGTAAGTAAATATGTAAGTGTTGTCTTGTTATATAAAATGTATACTTGCAACTTGTGAAGTCTTGCTTATTTCTTGATATATGGGGCGTCCCATTTGATAAGTGTGGTAAAAGTTTTATAAACTTTGATCATTGAAAATAAAAATGGTTATTTGTTGAAGCGTAGATTAATTAATGTGGTTCCAGGTATGCCTAAACGTACTTTATCGCGAAATGTAATAAATTTACGTAACCAATAAAAATAAAATGAACAAAGTTAATAATTATCCTCAAAATAATTACTTAACACTTGCTTGATGTAAACATTTAATTGTTTGACGCCCGTTTACATTGAATGATCATTTTTAGCTTACGCGATTTAACTTAACGTTTATGATTTAAAGCAAACGCGTACAATACTAAAAATACATAGTGAATTTATTGACGACGTCAATGACCCTGAAACACGGGGTGTTACACTATCTTTGTACATGAGTTGTTCAACGAATGATCCGAGATGGTATCGTTGTACATGAGATGTTCAACGAATGAGCCGAGATGATATCGTTGTACAAGAGATGTTCAACGGATGAGTCGAGATGGTATCGTTGTACACGAGATGTTCAACAGAGGAGTCGAGATGGTATCGTTGTACATGGGATGTTCAACGGGTTAGTGGGTCGACAGGTTTAACCCGTAAAAAAAATAAAATATTTTTTAATTTAAGAAAGAATTTTTGAATAAGGTTGGTAGGTCGACCCGTTTAATTTATTTTCAACCGGAATCTGACACGTTTACTAAACGGGTTAGATGGGTCGACCTAAATCCGACTCGAAATGTATTTCGACTCAACACGAACTTCTTAATTTTTACATCGGTTTCGTGTGGGGTCAGAAATCGCCACCCCTTTAATATGTCTATTATTTCCTTTAAAAATTAAAAATAAATGTAAACTTACTTATAAAACTTGGGAAAGAATTTATAGGGGTGTGAATCGGGTCGGGTCAAAGCTAAAAAAACCATCCCCGAACCCGACCTTGTTTAAAACTCGGGTTACTCGGGTTCGGGTCAATTGGGTCGGGTCAATTCGGGTTCGGGTCAACCCGAATTTGAGTGAAATGACAAAAAAAAAAAAAAATCACTTTTTTAAATAGAAAAACTATTACTTTATATTGAAAAAAATGAAAAAAAAATTTATTCGGGTCAATCGGGTTGACCCGAACCCGAGTTAGCCAAAACATTTCAACCCGAGACCGGACCCTATTTAGAACTCGGGTCATTCGGGTTGACCCGAATGACACGAATAATATTTTTGACCCGAGTGACCCAACCAAAATATGATCGGGTCGGGTTCGTGTCGGCTTTTTTGACACCCTAGTTGTAAATCCTTGGCAATTGTGAAGAAAACATATATATTTCCATTTCCCGCTCACAATTTTCACTTTCATTTTCTCAGTTTCGTTTTCCCGCTTACTTTTACAAGCATCATAATAGATCTCAGATTTAGATCTTAATTTCCATCCAACTCTCATCACCCCTCTCTCACAAGCTCTCGACGCCATCAACACAACCTCACCTCACCACTGCTCCCTCAACTCTCGCTACCCAAAAGGACCCTACGACCATCCGAAGCAACCACCGCTACCACTGTAACTATCATCTCCAACACCAGTGGAAATACCACTCATCTTCCTTGGTGGGTTTTATATAGTTGTACTTATATGTATAAGTTGTATGCAACTGAGAATTAAATATTTTCATATACTAAAACTTCGTATGCTGTTTTTGAGTGATTATTGCTTGATTTGGTTGAGTTCTTTTGTTAAGAATTAGATTAACATTTTATCCTGCACTCGAAACTATTTGTGAGTGATTGTTGTTTGATTTATAGTGTTTGTTTTATAGGCCACAGGAAGCAATAAAACATGCTATTCGAAAGCGGCATTTGGCTGAGGAGGGAGCTCATGTACCAGCTTTTGAAGCTCTTTCTAAACCTATGGTAAACCAGGTTATACTAGAATTTTGACCTTTTATCTATACTATTATATAAAACATTTACAATGTGGGTCTCATAAAAAATTAAGATAAAGAGGTGCAATCTTGACCATCCATCTTATTTTAGAAAATCACATCATAGAGTGACATGTTTCACTTCTTATCTATATTATTATATAAAGCATTTACAATGTGGTTCTCATAAAAAATTAAGATAAGGAGGTGCAATTTTGACCATCCATCTTATTTTAAAAAATCACATCATAGAGTGACATGTGTCACTTTTTAATTAAAATATCACTTTTATTTTCAATTTGACATATCTTTTTTTCTATTTATTTTTTTTATGATTTAATTTCACTCCAACAAGCAAAAGGACATGATGAGAACATTTTTTTCGCATATATGGGCCTGAGAAGATGAGACTAAAGCTTCAGCATTTACAAAATCAAAAGACTCAGATAAACCCAATTGCGCTTTTACGACGGCAAATGAGTGTTTTAGGATTGTGGTTGCTCCTCTAGATACAACGGCCTCTTAGTTTTCATAGCGATGTTGTTTATATATCTGTAATGTATAACAATTTATCTAAATCATGTTGTGTATATAACTATATACTTCGTTGATTTATATATATGAAGTGTTAAGCTTGTTTGATATTGTTTGTGTATGTGGTAAATGCTGTTGTTTGGTTTTTGAATATGTGAATATAAAAGTTTTGGAAAAAAGAAAAATCGCAAATATATTTTTTAAGCCAAAAGATTTTAGCGCGGTCTATAAGAAAACCGTACCAAAAAACCAAAATACTATTGACTTTGGCAGAATATAATTGGTACGGTTGTAAAAAACCGCGCCATACTAAAAAATCAATTTTTGGTTACGGTTTTAAACGCACCAAAAAAACATTTTATTTTTTGGTTCGAAAGCATTTGCTCGGTTTCAAAACCAGTACCAATCACTTAGAAACCGTACCTAATGTCTATTTCTTGTGTAGTAGTGCTATGAATTCCTATTGGGATTTCTATTATTCATGCAAAGTGCTTCTGGTATTAGAGACATACTTTGCTTGACATTTGAGATTCTAGCTACTTTGACATGAATCGAGGACTATGATAATGGTGACATTGCAAAGTGTCGGAACAGACGACTTTTGGAACATGCAAGTAAGGTATGGAGATTGAAGTGCACTTATAGTGCAAATTAGTTAGAGATAATGAAATGGTGCATTCAATTATCTATGGTTGCTTGGTATTTTGTTTTTCTTAGTTGATGCTTTCTCAGGCTGTTTGGTATTTGGTTGTGTTTAGGTTTAATTTAGTTATTTATAGGTGTTGCTGTTGGTGTTTGCTTGTGTGCTCTTTGGTGGGTATTTAAGTCCTTTCGGTTGTTCTGTTATTTGTTGTTTTGATGTTTTGTATAATCTAGATTCTTTGCTAGCGTTTTTGTTTGTGTATATATTTGGCCATTCCAAAAAAAAGAAGAGGCTTGGTTTAGCGAGATTAATACACTCAGACCATTTTATTAGGTCGCGTCCATTATCCGCATGAAGTTATGTAATTCTTGGGATGATTAAGTCAAAAGTTTACTGCTATCTACGGTTGTGTGTCCCGGGTTGATTTGTTTGATGGTATGGGTATGAAGCAATGACTTCCATTCCCGTATACTTGTTTGATATGCATATATAGTGGGTTTACAAACCCATTCCCTTTGCAATACGAGTAACTGAGAATTAAATATTTTTCAGGATACTAAATTCTTTGCTGTTTTTGAGTGATTATTGCTTTATTTGGTTGAGTTCTGTTGTTAAGATTAGATTAACATTTTATTATGCACTTCGATTTTTGGTTTATAAAAACTATCTTGTGAGTGAATGTTGTTTGATTTTTATAGTGTTTGTTTTATAGGCACGGAAGGCAATTAAAACTGCTATTGAAAGCGGCATTTGGCTGAGGAGGGAGCTCATGGATCAGCTTTTGAAGCTCTTTCTAAACCTATTGTAAACCAGGTTATACTAGAATTTTGACCTTTTATTATTAGTAAGTTATTGTTCGCGTGTTGAGATGTATTTCAGTTAAGTATTTGAGTTTTAAATATTTTTAGGCTGTTATTGACAACTTCACCTTTGAAATTATTTTAACATAATATGATGTATTTGTTAAAAATTTAATGGACAACATCTTTATTAGCTTACCTGCTAGAGTAGATTGCATCCATACAACTTAATAAATTTGATGTTATGAGTTGTACGGGTAGAAATAGATCGTTTTATGAGGCTCTATATTTTTTAGTATTTTTGCCTGTAATGAGTAGTAAATATCATGTTTTGTAGGTGAATTGTCTACGAACGAGCATCAACAAGCAAAAGGACATGATGAGAACATTTTTTTAGCAAGCCTCAGAAGATGAGACAAAGCTTCAGCATTGAAAATCAAAGACTCGAATAAACCAAGTGGCGCTTACGACGGCAAACGAGTGTTTTAGGATTGTGGTTGCTCCTCTTCTAGATACAACGGCCTCTTAGTAGTTTCTTAGCGATGTTGTTTATAGATCTGTAATTATAACAAATTTATCTAAATCATGTTGTGTATATTAATATATACTTCGTTGATTTATATATTGAAGTGTTAAGCTTGTTTGGATATTTGTTTGTGTATGTGGTAAAATGCTGGTTGTTTGGCTTTTGGAAATTTGTCGGATATAAAAGTTTTGGAAAAAGAAATATCAAAAATTATTTTTTAAGCCAAAAGATTTTAGCGTGGTCTATAAGAAAACCGTACCAAAAAATCAAAATACTATTGACTTTGGCAGAATATAATTGGTACGGTTGTAAAAAAAACCGTACTAAAAAATCATTTTTTGGTACGGTTTTAAACCGCACCAAAAAACATTTTATTTTTTGGTACGCAAGCATTTGCTGCGGTTTCAAAACCGTACCAAATCACCTTAGAAACCGTACCTAATGACATTTTTGTGTAGTAGTGCATGAATTCTATTGGGATTACTATATTCATGCAAAGTGACTTCTTGTATAGAGACACTACTTTTGCTTGATCATTGAGATTCTAGCTACTTTGACATGAATCGAGGACTATGATAATGGTGACATTGCAAAGTGTCGGAACAGACGACTTTTGGAACATGCAAGTAAGGTATGGAGATTGAAGTGCACTTATAGTGCAAATTAGTTAGAGATAATGAAATCCGGATGCATCACATATATATGGTGCTTGTTATTTTGTTTTTCATAGTTGATGCTTTCTCAGGTTGTTTGGTTATTTGGTTGTCGTTTTAGGTTTAATTTAGTTATTTTAGGTGTTGCTTGTTGGTGTTTGCTAGGTGCTCTTCTTGTGGGATTTAAGTCTTTCGGTTGTTCTGTTATTTGTCGTTTTGATGTTTGTATCCTCTAGATTCTTGCTAGGTTTTTTTTGTTATATATTTGCCATTCCAAAAAAAAAGATGATGCTTGTTTTAAGCGAGATTAATACATCAGATATTTATTAAGGTCAGCGTCACATATCCTATGAATGTTATTCGTACTTCTTGTTGATAGTCAAAAGTTTACTGCTATCTACGGTTGTGTGTCCCGGGTTGATTTGTTTGATGGTATGGGTATGAAGCAATGACTTCCATTCCCGTATACTTGTATGAATATGCATATATAGTGGGTTTACAAACCCATTCCCTTTGCAATACGAGTAACTGAGAATTAAATATTTTCATATACTAAAACTTCGTATGCTGTTTTTGAGTGATTATTGCTTGATTTGGTTGAGTTCTTTTGTTAAGAATTAGATTAACATTTTATCCTGCACTCGATTTTGGTATAAACTATTTGTGAGTGATTGTTGTTTGATTTAATCAGTGTTGTTTTATAGGCCAAGGAAAGCAATAATAAAAACATTGCTATTTGAAAGCGGCATTTGGCTGAGGATCTAAGCGGGTAGTGAATTGCGGAGCGAGTTGGGTTAGCAATTTTTATCGCCGCCGCTATGCGCGGGTATCCAACTAGTTATTAGTAAGTTATTGTTCGCGTGTTGAGATGTATTTCAGTTAAGTACTTGAGTTTTTAATATTTGTAGGCTGTTATTGACAACTTCACCTTTGAAATTATTTTAACATAATATGATGTATTTGTTAAAAATTTAATGGACAACATCTTTATTAGCTTACCAACTAGAGTAGATTGCATCCATACAACATAATAAATTTGATGTTATGAGGTTGTATCGGGTAGAAATAGATCGTCATGAGCTATTATTTTTTAGTATTTTTGCATTGTAATGAGTAGGTAAATATATCATGTTTTGTAGTTGATATAGTCCACGAACGAGCTCCAACAAGCAAAAGGACACGATGAGAACATTTTTTAGCAAGCCTGAGAAGATGAGACTAAGCTTCAGCATTGAAAATCAAAGACTCAGATAAACCAAGTGGCGCTTACGACAGCAAACAAGTGTTTTAGGATTGTGGTTGCTCCTCTAGATACAACGGTCTCTTAGTTTTCATTGCGATGTTGTTTATATATTTGTAATGTATAACAATTTATCTAAATCATGTTGTGTATATAACTATATACTTTGTTGATTTATATATATGAAGTGTTAAGCTTGTTTGATATTGTTTGTGTATGTGGTAAATGTTGTTGTTTGGTTTTTGAATATGTGAATATAAAAGTTTTGGAAAAAAGAAAAATCGCAAATATATTTTTTTAAGCAAAAAGATTTTAGCGCGGTCTATAAGAAAACCGTACCAAAAAACAAAATACCGTTGACTTTGGCAGAATATAATTGGTAGGGTTGTAAAAAAAACCGTACTAAAAAATTATTTTTTGGTACGATTTTAAACCGCACCAAAAAAGATTTTATGTTTTGGTACGCAAGCATTTGCTGCGGTTTCAAAACCGTACCTAATGACATTTTTGTGTAGTAGTGTCTTCAGGTGGAGGCGAATCCTCCGGTTTTGGTTCCGATATGATATCGAACAAGATGTCTTTAGAAAAGCCGGCACTTGCATTTTCCGGGGAGGAGAGATACTTAACGCCACTTTGGGTTTCTAGAAAAGGTTATGAACTTTATGAATCTGATCCCTCTCAAGATGGTAATA